>BLKR01000523.1:0-52500 GCA_011170035.1 Teleogryllus occipitalis
AATTACTCGACAAGCGCAGAGAGATTGGATGAGGACCTAAATCAACACGCGCCGGAATGGTGCCAATTCTTGGGGCAAGTAATGCGGTGAGCGTGCGGGGTGATAGGGGGTCTTCCCTCTGGAGGCGGAAGTTCCCCGCTGTAAAACTGAATTTCTCCTTGTCAGGGTCAACATTACTTCGTTTCTGGGGCCTTGTTAATGATTTCCAAATTTTGAAATAGGGGAGATTACAGGAATCCAAATAAAGGAGAAGTAGAAAATGGAATTTCTATTTCCCAAGAGTTTTCTAAGTAGTTATCGAGACTGCTGGGGAACCCAAGATAGTCTTCATTTCACTCATCAATTCGACGATACACACTCCGTCCCCGTTTCCGTCTGGATTTTTAAGCCATCCTCGAAGAAAATTGCTAATTCGCAACCTGGAAATGAGGTTAACTACGAGCCTGTGTGTAAATCTATGACTCATTTGAGAATAAGTAAACTGATTTAACAAGCAAAATTAACAAATACTTGAAGCGATTCAGAAGAATCGATCGATATTATTTTCTTTAAGCACGCGCACAATGTGTGTTCGGAAAACACTTATTTCGTACACCTTCAAATTTCATTTATAACCAGAATATATTTTAATACTATTAATATTATTCGTCTTTCTCCATTTTTTGTCTGGTTCTAAAAGTATTTTACAAATACAGAAATGAAAGCAAGATTTTCAGAATGAAAAATAATTGATTTCATTGCTAATTTTATTTTCAGCATGATTAAGTAAAAAAGTCTTAATTTCATTTCAATTTCACTGAGTTGCAGTCCTTATACTTTTACTTTTCAGGGAGTAGTGCTCCGAGTAACAGTAACAATGTGCTTCTCTACGTTAGAGAGGTCAAGCTTTTTACGACAACACTTATCTGTAAGACATGCAGATAATCGCGACGATCACCGGACAATATTGGCCAATGACATTAAATTTTTGGATACATTTCTGAAGATTCATCAAATATAGCAACAATATTTCGAATAATTTAAAAACAACTTCATCACTCGTAGGTTACATATAAACTATTTTCCTTGCTTCTTTAACTATCTGGACATCAACAGCTTTCTCCCTTCGACAAGTTCAGTATCAGACATAGCATTCTGATTAAACTGTGGAGCAAGATAATTTGTAAAAGCATTGGTACTAGTTACACGAAACATTTGATTAGCCATATCACGGTATTTCTCCGAATTAATCGTTAGGTATCCTGGAATGACTACAGATGAAACGTTATAGAACGGTTTCTCAGTAAAGATAACATCTTCGTTGAAAATTACGTCCAAATTCTATTTTGAAAAACTACCTTTCTCATCGAACAATTTTCTATTTGAATGTAAAATACCTAATACATGAAAATCAATATTTCTTTGTATTTTATGCACTACCATACCGTTCATCCGATTGCGAATAAAAGTCAACCTATTGCTTGCACTCACGCTAAGAATATAGGCAAAGTACAATGGGAATGTGCGTATATATGTCGCACATAGACGCAAAATGGCGTTGATTTTATTGTTTATGCTGACTCAAGAACCCCTGAACTGAAGTTCGAAGCAACCCGCCGCAGCCTCAAGTACTAAGCGTGTCTTCGATGCATATTCTGCCCCTACGATTGTGAAATATCGGCCGGCATTATTACTTGAACGTTATCTAGGACAAAAATCAAATTTATCATCACGTGATTAACAATCACGTGTGATGTGTTACATCGCAATAGCGAAGCTTTGTCGGGTCCACTAGTTCTCAATACAATATTCGAAGAAATGTGTACATAAATGTGTACAAATACATTTCCAAGTCCTCCACATTCTCAAAATGTCACAGTTCTAAGGCTGTAGTTTTTCACTGCTCTAACCTCCTCTCCAGGTGCGTTAGTATTTGCGAATTTATAGTGATCACGTAAGAGTGTCTCAATAGCTTTTCAGCGATCTTAAAATTTTCTGCAATGCTTGATGTACTTGTATAGTTTACAAGTAAAAAAAGCCTAAAACGAAATGTAGGCAAATAAAAAGATCAAACGTGTAAGTCGTAAGATTTGCTACAGAAATATGAAGAGCTATTATTTTCGATTCAACTCTTTTAAATGTAATCCATTTCTTAGTGCTGTTATACTGCGATTTTTTCAATGCTGCCTCTGACATTTCATCAGCTTTTACGGTGCCATCCAATCGGGACCTTACACGTCACGTTAGTGACGTCACTATAGTGGCGTTCGACTTTCCGATTGGATGATACCGTAAACAGCTGATTTACTTCACAAGCAGCTATGTATCAATCGCAGCATAGTTGTTGATTCACGCGTATATTAAATGACGGAACAGCCTAAAAAGAAACTGACCCAAAAAGAACTGGTGTTTACAAGAAACCGGACGTCTTCGCGCAGTGTGGTACGGTCTGAATCCTGACCTGCCTCACAGGGGCCGCGGCGCGATGACGCACGCCATCTGTGCCGGGAGCCACGAACTGGAGGCGCGGCGCTACCAACCTCCGTGGGCGAAACTTCCCTGCGTCGGCAGGCGCTCGATAGCGCGGGGGCGGACGCGGGGCTGCGGGCGCCGAGCCGGTCGCCGACCTTTCGATCACGCCGCCGCGCGTCCAGCAGCTGCCGCTTCGGAAGGCCTCTCTCCCGCCGCAGCGGTGGCACAGAGGCAGCGTATATGACGTAAAGGAGTAGCGGTGCTGAGACACTGCGATTTTTACATTGCTGCGTTTGACAGTTGATCAGCTGTTACAGTGCCGTCCAATCGGAGCCTTACACACACTACAGTGACGTCATAATGGTCGCGTTCAGCCTTCCGATTGGATGACACCATAACAGCCGATTTACTTCAAACGCAGCTCTGTAAAAATTGCAGTATATCAACATCGCTACTCCTTATAGTTGGTAGCTCTGACGTCAGTTCGCTAGGGGCGGTGATAAGCAACCACGAATACGAATACGAGTGCTCTTGACTGACCGCATCTAGGCTGTGATGACGTTCCAACCATCATGTCATGGTCTTCCTCAGGGCTGGTCTGTAGCCGTCGGCATCAGATGTTTCCATGCGGCATCACTCGGACTGCCAATGGCACTCAAGTCTCTGGCTGCGGAAGTCTACGTCTTTACCAATACAAATATAGTGTGACCCTCCGGTAAACGAGTTGAATAGTCGATCTTCAAGACGATGGAGGCTGGACTTCAAGGCGTCTTTCGAATTTCTTCATGAATCTGTTGACTTACTGAACTGTTAGAATTCGGATCTCGCTTTTCAGTATTGATCTGCCTCATGGCGAATTGAGAACGTCAACTACATTACTAAAACATCAGCGTGAAGCAACACTGTTGACAAGTCGAGTGTCCCCTGCAGGCTGTGGGCTGCAGATTTCGATTTTTGCATTATGCTTCCATCATGACAAGCGAATATAATTCTAAAGTAATTAAGCAGTAGGTAAGCGTATTTTTTATATTTGTTGCCTTCGATGCATGGAACGTGAAGATGTTTCCGTTTGAATAATAAAAACGATATATCGCTTTAGAATTTGGATTTAGTTTTCGAGTTTATTTGTAAGTAAGTAAGTTTATTTCGAGTAAGTGCTATTTGGTCAATCATACATAGCTCACTCGCAGAAAAATATCAATATTTGTTCACTCTTACACAATACTTCAATGAATCAAGCGAGCAATGAAGCTCAACGTTTGCATTTTTGTTTGCACACTGAACTTTACAAACAAAGGAAGAGAAGCGTAGTGCGGATATTGGCAAAACTCTAGACGTCAGAAATATTTGAATATTTTGATATTAGTGTAAGATAACGTCGGAAAATGTAGACCAAATGTAAACAAGTATGGACATGTACGAAAGGTAGAATACCAGAGAAAGCGATAGAAAGCAGTAAAAAGCGTTAAATGATCTAGATTGAATGAAATTATTTTCCAAAGAAAGGAAATAAGCTTCCAACAAAGGTGATGCAAGTGCTGCAACAGTAATAGTGAGAGTAAAGCGTTCAGATCGAAGATAAAGACGACAAAACAAGGCAGCAGCAGACTGCGCAGAATGCTTGGAAATCCCGCGCGGACAAGACGGAAGCAGATACAAGCGTGAGTGGCAGGGCCCGGGTGGATGGCGGGGCGAAGCAAGGGTGACGTCGACGTCGTGGCCAAACGCAATAAAGAGGGGGAGGGGAGGGGGCGTGTCCTCTGGATCCACTTACGTGCTGCGGCTGAGCGCTGGCGGCGCTGGCGGAGGACGCAGCGGCTGAGCGAGCGCGCGCGAGAGGGAGAGACTTGCACCTATCGATCGGTCGAGGCTCGAAGCGGCGCCGGCCGCGGCTGACCGCCGACTGCGGGAGGAGGCGCCTCCGCTTCGCCCTCACCCCTTCCGTCCCCGCCCCAGCCCCGGTTCACGCTCGGGTGTCCCGCTCCGCTGCCCCCTCCCAGAGGCACGCACGGGAAGCACAGGGGGCGCAAAGAAACACGACCGCCTTCCTCCGCGCCGCAGCAACCTGCTGCTCCACACTCATGGCCTCCTTCGCGTTACTTCCCTTCAAGCCAATGCACAGAACGAGTCCCGTTTCGACCCTTTTCGCGATTGATTATTGATTCCGGACGCATACATTGCTAAGGTTATTAGTCTCGTACGTATAGTGCACGTTTCTGTGGCGAGAAGAGGATCATTTCCCGATGGATGACGAGATCCGGCGACGACCTAACCGTTGGCTCAAGGGGTTTTCCCTCAACTAGGTATCTCCCACCTGGCACTGCCCTATTCAGGATGCTCCTGATTGCTATATCCCGGCCTGTTTGGCAGTGAAGTGCATGTAAGTCAAGTTAGGTGTAAGGATAAGACAAGGAAGAGGAAGGAAAAATCGCGCGAGGTCCGAGAGACTTTGTTTAAAGTTCTCAACCGGCATTGGCTTGCTGTTGTTAGGAGAAACCACAGGAAACTATCCCTCAGAGCAGCCGGACGCCAGAATTCTCCTCCAGGCAGCGGCTGAATTGGACGTAGCGATGTGGCTAGTGATGAAAAGCCTGTATCGTCGGGACTTAACAGTAGGACCTCCCAGTCAGAGGCACTGCAGTGACATCCATGGTTGCCCTGAGCAGGTTCCTCTCACAAATGGCAGGAGACATCACAAACCTCGTTTAATTTTTTTAAAATTACAAAATGAGTTACTCCGAGCTAAGAATGAGAAGGGGTGAAAACCAAATAAACAAGATATTGTTTACTTTGAATATAAATGTCTTGACTTGAAGTGCTCACGACAGGAAATGAACCATTTACTTGAGAAAATGCAATGTTACAAATCTTGCTACAATGCTAAGTTGGTGTTACTAGTACGCGTATTTCTACAGATTACGACCGTATTATCTAATCACTAGAGGGCGAATCGATAGGCACTATAAAATGGAAAATAGGGAGACAAAACGGTGCTAAAAATTCTCAAAAATAGGTACGTAAATATGAATTTAAACTCAGAGAAGGTACTTATAAGTAAAACCAAATCACAGTTGATATTTGTTTTGCTAATTTTACATTTTATAATGGTAACACATTACTACAAAAAGATGGAACCAAATGAGATATACACGTCAACCACCGTAAATAATTAACTGTTCCTGTAAATCTCAGGAAGATAACTCGTTCAAGCAAACTTATTTTAAAAGTAGTATTTGATCTGCTGAAGTCAAGGCGAAAATGCGAAACTGACACGAATAGTATTACATAGATAATGAAATGGCAGTGGATTACAAATTACTCTTCAAGATGTGCTGAAGTAAAGTGCGATATCCTATCACTCGAAACCTTTTTTTACGTTGTCGGAACATTGTCGAAAACTGCGAATTGATCAAAGTAAACGCGTTAGGATTTCATAGGCAATTATACCAACCGTTTAATGGAAATTTGCGTTTAAGACTAGCGGTTGGGCTGATCAATTGATGCTTCAAATGTACATTGTTACGTAGCGCGAGTATAAAGATACGGTTGGCGAAACCATACATGCGAATGAAAAACACGTCCTCGAAAAGCGAAAATAAGATGAAAATATGCCTTTATCTCACAATAGGTTCTAATTTCTAAAACAGGCAAAAAAAGGCACCATAAAAATCCATTAGGTGAATGCATTGATAATGAAACGAATTAATATATCGACAGCCTTTCACAGGGATCGGTAGCTCAGTGCATCAACTGATGTCCCTGTAGCGCCTCTGACCGGGAGGTCCTAGATTCGAGTCCTGACGGCGGCAGAATTTTCGACACAAGCTCAGCTAGGTCGAATTCAGTTGCTGTTTGGAGGAGAATTCTAGCGGCCAGCTGCTCTGATCGGAAGTTTTCCGTGGTTTCTCCGATCAACACCAGGCGAATGCCGGAGTAGTACCCTAACAAACGAGCCACGGACCGCGCGCGTTCTTACCTTCCTCTCCCTTTACATATACTTACACTAACATGCACTATACTACCACATATTCCAGGAAACCGGTCGGGAGCTTGGAGCTCGTTCTGGCTGGGGCGGTGCCCCGCTGATGAGAGAGTCCTGGGTAGAGGGAAAGCCCGTTAGTCGGCGGTAGGTCGGCGCCGGATCTCGCCATCCAGCGGGGGAAGATCACCGCCATCTCCCGAGGGAAAACATACACTACACTTACGGGACTAATGAACTAAGCTGTTGACGCGCAATCACTAATCACCAAACCAACCAATCGACAGCCTATGATTCTGAGCAAAAGAATGAAAAAGGAAAGAAGGATGAAATCCGCTCTTCACCAACCGCACAGTCGTAGCGCTGCACTTTGCAGGTGCGCATCCACGTAGGCGGCCGTGGCGGTGCGGCGCCGTGGGGCGAGCGGCGGGCGAAGAGCTGCACCACTGCGCTCGTTAGCGCCCCCCGCCCACGCGCACGTGCGCGAAGGGGGTGCGGGTGGGGGGGGGGGGGCTTGAAAGGAGCCGCTGCCCATTCCGCCCGGCGAGCGCTCGCGGCACAGGAAAACACCATGCGAAAACGCTTCAAAAGACCTCGTTCCAGCTAAATGTATACGCGCCCAGCCGCCAGCGAATGAAAAGAAACGAGATCTCTTTCCTTTCACCTTCCAAGGAACTAGTACTTTCGTTTATTTCAGGAAACAGTTTCTTCGTTTTCTCTCTGTTAAACTCTGTTAATCTCACATTTGCGAAAGTACGTCCAGCGTATAAATTAATCTATGCATTATAAACCTAAGGTTTTAGAAAGAAATTACTCTATCAAATTTCATACTTTTTTTCTTTAAGTGTAAGGTAGTAGGTCCTCGATATCCTTTCACTTGCTCGTATCAACCCGGTTTATGGTAAAACTATGTTTTAATTTCTTCATTTTAATAGGATAAACGTATCTGCCGTCATTTGTTTATTATGTCGTGTTCAAGGCCTACTACATTCCGAGTAGTTTGTCTTAATCGCTTTCTATTTCTGCTCTCGCACTGGTGTGCAATTGCATGGATGGAGGTCACTTCCAACATTCTAGAACACAAGTTTTCCAATACAAACGTACAGGAAGTTTTGTTGATTGCCCAGGATAGGGATCAAATTAACATTTTCGCGCGGTTGATGGGAATAAAATTCTGTCATTTCTACAAAGAGATTTACTTCTTTCTGTTCTAAAAATTTAATTCATTCTATAGTTGTGTAATTTTTACTTGTGTGCTAACATTATTTAAGTTACTGTTTGTTAAGTCATCAGATGTTTCGTTTCCACCAATCCCACACAGTGAAAGGATTTATTGAAAATTAATTTGTTTCCCATTTTGAAGTTCATATAATGATTATTCAAATTATTCATATAATAATTTTCTAAATGAAAATAAACTAATGATATAAGAAACAATGAATTATGTCGTTTACGTATCACATGAAGTAACTGAAGACGGAAAAAATGTAGTTAATTCTTCAATAGAAAAAGAAATAAATGATTTTCATTTTAGCCAATGTTCATTCTTATTTATGCCCACATCCTCTAATAATATTTTCCTTTGTCATCTTAAGAATACCATGACTTTGCATTGATTTTCGTTCAGTTTTATATTCAATTTTCTTTATAAATGTCGTCGATACGGAACAACGACGATTGTTGTGTTTCGCTAAGTCAGAGAATATCAGTAAGGTCTTTAAGTGACCCTGAGTACGTTTCTTCATCGTCAATCGCGCTTTCCCAGTACAGTCAGTTACGTATAATTGCAATGCTAATGAACATGTTTCCAAGGATTTTTCCGCCAGGCCTGGGACACCCGATATAAACTAATCTACAAGAGGATGAATAATGTACCAATTTGCTGGTGGCTGGAGAGTTCAACTTGTTACGAATTACAAACTGAATGAAATCAAATAATTCACTTTTAAACTAACTTTTTCACCATATGCAATTACTGACAATGCATTTCCAGTCTTAAAAAGTGGTGCGTACAGTTAAGTCTTTAATAAAAAAAAATATTCCTTACTGATTTTCATTTTTCATAATGTTCATCTTTATCTATTCCCACAACCTCAAACAATATTTTCCTATGCTATCTTAAGAATACCATGACTTTTGCATTGATTTTCGTTTCGCTTTCACCATCTTGTCAAGTGTTTTAAGACTCACCAAATTTGATCCAAATGTTAGCTAACAGTACCCATTTCGTTAATCTTCACCCTTCAGCCCCAGTGTAAGCTGAACAATTTTGAAGTTAAACTATTTGTGATCCAGTCGCAATTTTATTTCGTAGTAAAATAATGTAACTGATCAAATGGAAAGAAAGTATGGTCAGGTGCAAGACGTCGCGTGAATCCTTCCTTCCACCATAACGCGTTTTCAAAGCGCAGGGGTCGCCCGAAGCCTGGTTGGTTCTCTAAGGTCTGCAGCGCCACGCGCCGGCCATCGAATCCTGCTGTTTCGATCGCCGCCATGCACAATTCAGAGCTCTGTCCGCGTCATTAGTAGTACCAGTACAAGCCTTGAGGGGGGGCGACAAAAGCTCGGGTGCATCACCGAGGACAAGGCCGGAACCAACAGGATCGGCGTTTGCTCTTTGATTTACTGCATAGGGCCACGGCCTACACGGAGGATATTAAGCGAAATAGTATGAGCATCGGTTGTGATAGTATTTCGCAATTTAAATTTTAAAAATTCGCCAAGGCTTGAAACCAAGGCTATAGCATTTAAAAAATTAAAATTTAGCATTTTGCTTTTTTTGTTGAGGGGGGGGACTCATGAGATAAAATTTATTTTGATGCATTTTAGACTTTCCCATTAAAATTAGGAAATTAATGAAACTAATTTCTGTCGTCATGGGGTGAACGTTCTTAAGGCAATTTTTTGATGAAATTGCGTTAAGTACTGAAACTAGAAGTTAAGTATCTATATTTTATATTAGTAAAATGATAGAATTCATATTCCCTCCTTAACGACAAAAACACCTAGGGTAATATAGCTTACGGCTCAATCTAACCCTACCAAACTAATATTTAGGAACGTTTACCCTGTGACTAGATATTTAATATTTCCCCATTAGTGAACTCCTACCAATAGAAAAGCGTAAACGGCGTAAGAAGTAACGCGTGCCCCGTAGGCGTAGGGCCTTCCTTTTCTTCCCGTAACCTTCTGAGGAAGCTGAGACTCTTTGAGATGACCCTGAGTACTCAGGTTCTTAGGATAAGTTGTATTTTTTTTCGCTTTGTTTCGCCAGTTAAAATCTTAATTATAAATTTATAAACATGTCCACTCTCAAATTTAATGTTTTCAAACATGATTTGTTGTCGATGTATCCGTAGTTAGCGGCCGTCCATAAATAACGTACCGCTTATTTGGAATATTTTGAATACCCCTCTAACCATTGTAACACACCCGTTACGCGCGCTTGATAATTAAGTAACGCTTCCGACAAAACCCCTCTCCCTTTGTAAATACCAGAAGCGAAAATATGACAATATAAACAATTTGTATTCTTTGTATTTGGGTTGTATATTAATATTTACGATAATTAAAGTCGGAATTCGTTATTGTTAGGTGCTGTCAGCATCGCTAAGATTGAGGCCAAGTTGTGAGTGAAGGAAGGGCGCACAGATGAAATTTTTTTAACACAAGCTGTGCACACGCAGTCTTAGATGATGCATGGGCGAGAATCAACTGCGCCAATTAAAATGAATTCCAGAATATACTCCGTATCAGTTTTGAATATTTTCTTCGTAATCTTAAAATTCAATAAAAAATGATTGAAAAATATTTTCAATTATTGTTTAATTAACAATTTATATTTAATTACTTTCATTTACTTAGGTTTTTAAAACACATTATTTAATATTTGTTGCAGTTAATGCCTTAATATTTTAATGTAAGACTAAAGAATGTTTTATTTCCACAAAGGTTGAAAAATATAAACTAAATATCAATGTTACGTAACAATAAATTGATATCCCCCTTCCCCTATGAAACGCAGCCAAACGCTGCCTCAAACCCCTTCCCCCCGACTAAGAAGCAACCTTGAAAAAAGTAAAAAATTATCAGGGCAATTAACAATAGTTTTATTATCTGATTGGGTAATTCAAAAGTAATATAGAATTAATTTATTTCGAAAATTCTATTTTAATTATTTTTCTTCCTGGCTCACTTCCGTTCGACGAATAACCAATTTATGGATATCTCAAAATTATTACAAGTTTTTATTACGATGTTATGATTTTCATAGAAAAATAAAAGATCAACCACGTAAAAACCTCTAACACAAACCATCGACTTCAAAAATCAATGTTAACTACATTGCTGATTTTATGAAAACATCCACATCGCATCCCTAGTAGCGCGGCGACAGCAGAGAGCGAGTGTGCACCCCACCCACAGTAAGCGGTTTCGTTAACTCTTCTCTTTTGGTCTATTCACTTCGATTACTTTCCCCTGCATCTGCCAGCACGACTGAATGTACAATTTTTATTCCTAAGAGTCGGAAGATTGATTTTTTTTCAATAAATTAAAAAAGTTATCAACCCATCTGAACAGGATGCAGGAATGATAGATGACACTTACTATAAGGCCTGTGTCACACGAGCGTTGCATTGACGCGTATAGTATACTAAAACTATCTTATGCGAAACGGCCGCAGCACTCGTGTGCTGTTTCGCGTAAGATACAATGTTATTTTATGACGCGCGTTACTTAACGTACGTCAACGCAACGCTCGTGTGCAGGGGCCCTTACAGATCCGCACACTGAATTGCTTATCGAGTTTAAAATCAGCAACAAAAGTTGTTACATTTTTATGATGCATGTTACATTTTGAGATAAAAATGGTTACAAGTGCCAAAAAGGTTTTGGCAACCATGGCGACGAAGTCTTTTGTATCCAGAGCCAGGAACAAGGGCATGTCGGCTGAACCCTTTGAACTGAGCGAGTACTTTCACTGTAAAATTGGTGAGCATAGAAAGGGATAAACACCCTCGTGAGATAAAACATTGCCTTGATATATTTTCTCTTGGAAGAGAAAAAGAACCCTAGTGGTGCTAAAACAGCACGTACTTTCTCGTCCGTACTTTCAAGCAAAATTACGCGAAAAATACTGGAATTTTCAAAAAAAATTTTTACATGACCTTGTTTCAAAATCTATCCTTAAGGAATAGATTTCATTCTATCTTCTATCTGTCTTCAAAATTTCAGTTGTAGGAAGACGCTTAAAAAGTTTTGAATTTTTGCAATTTTCCAAAAATCAGAGTTTTTAACGAAAATGAGACTTGCACTTTTCTCTCCAACTTCCTTCACACTATCCAACAACAAAATTTAATCATATACGATGGAGCCATTTTTTGAAATTTTTGGAAATTACCCAAAGGCTTCATGTAAAGTACCCCGCCCCCCAAATAAAAATATCTGCTTCAAATTCAAGGTGTCGCGACATCAGCCAGTTCGATAGAGGAATATCAATTTTGGAGAAAATCAGATGAACGGTTTAGCCGCTGACGTTGTTGACGGAGGGATGGACATTTTGCCGTCATTCGATTTTTCGGTATTAAGACCCCACAAAACACGGATTCTGGCTACCCCACGTGTTAAACGATTTTTTCTCTAAAGTTAGCAACTAGATTCATCCACTTTTTTGTTACCAGGACTCTGTAATACGACTTTTTCTGCCGAAAATTCTGAGTTTGTTCGCGCAGAATTACGTAACTTTCTCTCTACTGCGTAAGCGGTGCTGTTTGTACATCCGGTTCAGTCCCTTTAAGGTTGACGACTCCATCACATCTCGCAAGGCGACGACTCCAACATTCTGAGATGCAATTCGACTGCAGGAATTCGCTCGTTAGCAGCCGGAGAGCCTCGTGGAAGTTCAAAGAGCAAGAGCGGGCGAGGGAGTAGGTATGCGGAAAGGAGAGAGTGGCCTCAACTTAAGGCGCTGCCAACTGTCTCCTCCCTGACATCGCAATGCGAAGAACGCCCTACGCCGGCCTTCCTAGCGCTCATTAGTGACGTTATAGCGATAAGAAAACATCGATGTTCAAAATTAAGAGACCGACATTTATAATACATGGACCAAAAACCATCTGTTTTTAAATGATGGCAGATCGATGATTTAAAGTTCGTTTAGTAACCTATAACTTAAAATTAATCCCGAAAAAATTTAATTTGACAATGGCAATATTTGTTAATTTATAATGAGATTTAACTGAAACGAAGTTTAAAAATATAAATGAGAACACTGAACCAAATTAAGTCTGAGCGCCAAGGGTTAACTCACAGGATCGGTCCTCAATTCATAGAAGAATAGTATGGTAAGATAGGGGGGAGGTCCTACAACTACGTCGCAAGCGTTGACCGCCTCTCCATGTGTGAAATGCAAGAAAGGCCTAGGAAATGTCAAGGCATCGGAATCATCTCGGGAGAGAAATAGTATGCCCAGTGGAAGAAGTACAAACAACTTTCCTTTGGTTCAAACACAAAACCCAACAGTGGGACCCGCAGTAATATTTTCATATTTACAAAATTGGGATTATGGGAGTTTTTTTCAGTTTCAAACTAAACATAAAAAAGATAAAAGAACACGAACACAAAACAACGATGTTAAAAAACCGGCTTCCATACATCAATGTTTAAAATATCAATATCCAATATTTAATAATTATCCATTATTATTGTAATAATATTTATTATTGTTATCATCGAAATATTGATTTTGTATAAAACTTCGAAGTTTTGATAACATTTATGTTTGTATTAAAACATCGATGCCTGCTAAAAAGATTAAAATTTAGAAAACAGCGATATTTGCATATAAACATGGAAATTTTGAAAACATCGATGTTTGTATAAAAAAAATACATCGGTGTTACATCCGTAGCGCCCATTCCATTGCTGCTCCTGCCCTTCGCCACACGCTCGTTTCATCCAGTCTCCCTCATAGACCCCACCCGCTTCCCCCCCCCCCCCCCCCAGCTCTTTCAGCCCCTGCCCTTCCGCGCCGCCGCCTAACGACGTTACGCTCGCAGCAGCGCTCGCGTAAGTTGGAGGAGCGAGCAGCCCCGGGCTCCTCCAGACAACTTCACGCCGGCAGAGGCGCCGGCGCCTAACACAACCCGCTCTCCCAAACATCGGGCTAAGTAATGTTCGAAGAGGCCAGGAAACTCTTTGGGAACCTACACATTTACATTTAAGCACCGACAACGTGTATTTTAAGCCAACACAAAAGAGGTTTTACCGAGAACAGTGTAAAGGAACAGCATCATCAATACTTGTTCCACCGTTTGTTCCCTTTCACCCTAATTGTCTTCATTGTATTGTTTGTAGTAGGAGGAGTACTCTAGTCATTTGATATAGAGCGACACTGAACGACTACAAAGACGACACTATCAAAAGTACACCACAGACTCCACTTACGGACGTCATCAAGATTTCTAAAAGAAAGCAAAGAAACGGACAAATAATTTAAAAAGGTACGGAAATGTCGCCAACAATGATGCTTCAGGAGTAAATCGCAAGGCACTCTTCTTTTGTCGCACGGGACCTTCAAGTTTAGCCTCGCCATCTCGAACGATCAATGCCCATTCACTTCTCTTTCTTCTCCACCCCCTCACTCCCATTCATCTTAAGTGCATCTCAACGTCATCTAGCCATTTTGAACGGAGTTTTCCTTTCTTTCTTCTTCCTTCGGGCTCTTTACAGAAGGTATTTTTTAAATTTTCTTCTTTCATTCGTGATAAATGTCTGAGCCATTGTTATCTTCTGACCTTCATTTCTGCAACAATGCCTGCTGTTTCATACATATTGGCCAGTTCTAAATAATTATTTATCCTGCAATGCCCATTTTAATGTTTGGGACCGAAAATGCAGGGTTTCTTTTTCCAGGACATCAACGTACATTCAAGTCTATATGTTAATGTCCAGGCACATATCACCTCCAGTAAACAAATACACGTTTCGAAGAACTACCCAATTTGTTGGCGTGGAACACATGATTGATACTAAAATAATTCCAGGAAATGAGAATCTCCCAATGATTCCAGAATACTATGGGCGACCTTACTAATCGGCAGTTCCTCCAAAATCATCGTTCCAGAATTAGGCGATGCGAAACGCACGCGCGTCTGGAAAGATCCCAAATCCGCACGCGCAGCGCTGACGCCGGTCTCTCATCTGCTTCGCGGGCGCGGCGAGGGAACTGCAGCGCGAGGGAGGCGATAAAGGCCCATTCACAATGCAATCACAAACATAAGCATAACGCACAGACAGACATTAACACAAGCGAAGAGTTGGCGTGTTCACAATGTCGAACATAAACACAGGCAAAATAAGAGTTTCTATTGGCTATGAGACGCAGCACACGAATCGACACGATCGACTTCGATATTCGATTTTGAGTTAACGAACTGTGATTGGCTCATTCCTTGTCTGACATAAGCATAAGCACAGAAGCTTGAAGCTTGCAAGCTCTTAAGTTAACGTCTTACGTGTTATGCTTATGCGAATGCATTGTGAATGAGTTCACTTGTAGACGTAGTCCTAACTTTTATGTTAACGTCATGCTTATGCTTATGTTTTGCATTGTGAATGGGCCTTAAGGCTTCATAATTTGGCGACTCGCCAGCCCGTGACGACGTGCGCATGCGTCATTCGCGAGGATGGCTGGCGAAGAGGCACCGGCTCAGATGATCGCATTCCTATAGAACATCAATACTTGTAATCTTTACTAAACTTCGCAATAACTATTGTAACATTGCTCATCATGGATCATGATGTTGAAACAACAGGTAAATTGAAAATCCTTGTCAAAAAGTAAACTGAGTTTACAGTCTCAGATTTGGCTGTTACTAAGGGAGTTCAATGCGCATGAAGTTCATGGAAATTTGTTTAAATATTTGATTTCTATATTATTTTCAATTTTATTGGTGATATACAGATATACCAGATATTTAGCTATTTTCAAGATCATGTATATTAAGATAATATTTACTATAAAAACGTTTCAGGTAAATATTCGGCTAGGGAAAACAAATTGTGACTGATGTTGAAAATGCACAGCACAACGCAACGTAAAAAAGAGTACTAAAAGGACTAAGCATTTAATCCAACGTCCTTTTATATACTGGGTAATTTTTCAGTAGAATTCAGCGAACTCATATTTCCGATAAGCACAGACAAGACCTGACATTATAAACAGAAATAATAGATTTATTCGATAATTCTGAAGTAAATTCCGGCGATAATACTCAGAAACTAGGATTGTGAGCTCTTCTCGCCGGCAATATACTCATAGTGGCTTCCCGAGATAGTTCCACCAACGATTGATTGATGTGTGTTTCCGAGCATGTCAGCAGCTATAGTGTTTAGTCCCGTTAGTGCAGTTTATATTTTTCCTCAGGAGATGGAGGTATTCCTCTCCCGCTGGCTGGTGAGTTCCTCCGCCAATCTACACGTTTCTTGCAGAGAATCTGCCCCAGTGAGGCAACGCCCCAACCGGGACATACTCTAAGCACCCGATTGGTCTCCCGACATGTGTGATAGGGTAGTACACGTAAATTTGTATGCAAGAAGCGAGGGGTGACCAAGAAGAGGCAGGAAAGATTGCACGCGGTCCATGGCCCGTTTGTTAGGGTACAGCTCCGGCATTCACGTGGTGTTGATCGGAGAAACCACGGAAAACCACAGACCACAGCAGGCGGCCGCTGGAATTCTCCTCGAAACTGCTGGCTTCGAAAATTCCGCAACCGTCGTCGGGTCTCGAAGCCAAGGACCTCCCGGCGAGAGTCAATGCAGTGAGCGCGGCGATGCCCTGAGCCAAACTCAGCCGGCCCAACCTTCGATCGCGTGACCGCCCACGGAACCACATTCATTTGCGATGGGATGCTTGGTCGCACGTGTCCCTTGGGACGCCGAAAAGGAGGGGTGCGACGGCCAATAGCGAAGACCGCGTAAACGACCAAAGGGACGAAGAAAAACTGTGGCTCAGTGCGTCTCGAAAACAGCGTGGAGTAGAGGCACTGAAGTTCGTTTATACAGAGAGTAGCACAGGACACAATAGAAGATAGATAATTGCACAGTAATTATATAGAGGAGCAAAACAGAGTTGAAACTCAAGGATATTAAGAAAAATAATGAGCAGAAAGACTAGGACTGTCGGTAGGCGACTCAGACTGCACGAGTACAAGAGAAGATATGAAGAGAAGAAAGATCACGAATGCGAGTTAAAGAACACGTCAAATATTTTAATGAGGAGATTCATAAATTTTGGACTGGCGGGAGGCGACCGTGAGACGACACGAGTACGAAACAAGACCACATAGGCAAGTTAAAAACACGTAATATTTTCTATTCTAGAAGAGATGTACAGGGGATGTAAAAGTGAAATAATAAAACTATTGCATAGCGAAATGACCCCCAGAAACTTTCAAGGGCGAGGCTAGAGGGGAGTAGGGTTGTGGGGTTGCGAGAACAAACTGGCGCGGCGAGGAGGCGGCGGGCAGAGGCGCCGGGAGAGCAGCACTCCGCAGAGAGAGAGAGAGGGCGGAGGCAGCGATGGACGCCCATCTACGCGGGAGGGACGCGTCCCCGGAGGCCGAACACGTGCCCACAAATCTCTATTACTAGCCCTGCACTTCCGGCAGAAAGGGAAAGGGACGGAGGGCGAAAGCACAGGTCGTGGAGTAGCTAGCCAGGGGCTTCCTCCTAGATTGGATTCTTATTTGGTGCAACAGGAGGAAATGGAGAAGCAGAAACACAAAATTAAAATGGGGAGCTCGGGAAGAAAGATTAGACGTTAGAGAATCCGTGTTGCAGGCAAAAGAAGGTATCACCAACCTGGTGAAGACGTGACACATAAAAGTGGATTAAATTAATGTCGAGAAAAGAAAATGTAGAGGCTTGAATAAAAACTTCAAAAGAACAAAATCCAGTTAACCGTACAAACGGTTCCAGGAATATCAATAACATTCCGAAGCCTTTCAAGACGTTGGAAAACATTTAGCTACGTAAGTTTTCGAAAGCAAATTAAGTTTTCCTTCGCTATGAAATTTTATAAAACACTTTCAAAGTCAAAAGAAACTAATTCTGGTACTATGACATAAATCTATTTTAACTGCTAGAACACGTCATTAAGGGATTATGTAGTCCTGTACCTCCAGGAGCCAGCGAAGCTAGATCACATCAAAAGACAGTGAAGATTTTAACAAGAACAAAGATACCTGGAATAGTATTACGAACACAAAACATAGGAACCGCCAAATTACAATTAAAAACGCTAAGTAAACAAAAAACCAAAGAATTGAAATAATTTCGGCCTTCGGTTGACTTCTTAGTTGTTTCTCAAATCATAAAGCGAGTTCTGGCGCAACTGTCATATTGTTGGACGCCTGCTTCATATGCTACTGAAAAAAATCACGTTTTCGATTTGAGTTTTCAAACTTCAAATCTTCAAAAATATTCAAAACAATAATCTACTCTGAACAGGTAACGAATATTATATTACGAGTGAGATGTTTCCGGACGAGGTAACGCAAGAGCCGAGGCCAGAATTTTGAAATGACAAACTACGATTAGTGTACCATAATGCATTTGATTCCTTACTAAAACGCGGTTGCGTATCAAGATGTTAGGTACCAATGGATATGATTGTCACCATTTTTTAAGGAGAATTTACCTACAACTGTTGCGTCATCACGGTAAAACCTGATGATAAAATTGTTTAGCAGAAAACCACTTGAAAGCACCCGATCAGCTGAAAGGGGGGATAATATGCAATAATCAGATCAGATGCAATGAGGGATAATATGCAATAATTCTTAGAGATACTTTACAAACTCACGTACGGCTATAGTCAAATTAATTTCCGGAATATAAAAACAGCAGGTAAAACAACTAATACAATTTATTTGGTGGATAGAATCGTGCAACCATGTAAAGTTGCCAAAGAGACCGAAGTCGTAATGTTTACATTTCGATGCGGTTGTCCTCTCTCGTTTGTTTTGCAACTTAAACATACTGTTCACCCTAACATAAGATTTATTTTCATGAAAAAGTAGTGTGGGTAATATTTCTACATCACTGTTGCCCTTTTTTATTGTAAAAAACTTTGTCGCTCGACTCCGAGCATCATTTATGAAAACGCGAGTGTCTCTCAGCCGCCCTAACCACTGATCGAGTTGACGCAAACGGCAATTCAACAAGGGGGGCCACCTTTGCTTGCCTTGCTTACAGTTCCGAGCGACAGTTGCCTTGCTTACAGTTACGAAGCTGTCCAATGCCTCAGCAATTACCGGTGCCAACTGTGTTTTACAGTCATACACTCCGTCTCCAACGCTAGGGAAGGTCTCGAGACCCTTTCCGAAACCTGACACGCCCCACAAAATCCAAGCATCATTCCAGCACTATCGGCCGCCGATGCTAACCGCGAGGAAGGCTTGGCGCTGGCGGCGCACTTCCACCTCAATTATTCAGGCGCAGGCAACCGCAGGCAAGCGCCGGCAAACGCCCCTCCATTAGGCGTCGCATACTGAGCAGGGCAGCCGCAGTGCGTCGCCCACCGGCGCGGCGCAGCGTGGCGTAGCGTAGTATAACGTCGTCGTTCGCAGCCACGCTTCCGAAAGCACCCACGTGCACCCCAATGCAGGCGACCATAGGGTGAACCAAAAAAATGGTCAGCTCAAAGGAGTACAGTGACCCCCCAAGACGCAAGGGCCGGGCGGCCGCCCTCGTAGGTAGGCTAGAGGTTTCTCGTGACTGCCAAAAATGTGCGAGTAGAAGATGCCCAGGCAGGAGTCATTTCGTTTTCTGGTCACCTCGCGTGAGGTCGCAAACTGCTCGTCTCCGGAGGCGGATGTGTACTCCAAGGGATAATGCGATTGATTGATTGTTAGTGATTTCCGTGATAACTGCAGAGGACATTAGTTCCGTGAGTGTATTGCATGTTTTTCATCGGGAGGTGGCAGTGATCTTCCCCCACTGGATGGCGAGATCCGGCGCCGACCTACCGTCGACTAGCGGGGTTTCCCAACCTGGTATCTCCCACCAGCAGGACACCGCCCCAACCGGGACAAGTTCTAAGTCCGCGACCGGTCTACCGGCATGTGTGGTAGTGTAGTGCTTGTCAGTGTAAGTGTGTATGTAAGGGGGTGAGGTTAGGACAAGGAAGAGGAAGGAAAGACCGCGCGCTGTTCGTGACCCGTTTGTTAGGGTACTGCTCCGGCATTCGCCTGGTGTTGATCGGAGAAACCACGGAAAACTACGGATCAGAGCAGCGGGCCGGTAGAATTCTCCTCCAGACAGGGACTGAATTCGACCTAGCTGAAAGGCTAGTGTCGAAAATCCTGCCGCCGTCGGGACTCGAATCTGGGACCTCCCGACCAAAGGCACTGCAGTGAGCTCAGTTGATGCATTGAGCCACCGCTCCCGGTGGGATAATGCGAGGAGGGCGCACTGGGTGTCCAATTAACGGCGCGGTAAAGCGCCGGGGGTGGAGGGTCTGCACTAGCGCAGGGCACGGGGAGCAGTGAGAGCAAGAGCAACAGGAGGTAGAAATAGTAAAGTAATCTCAGAGCTGTACATACATGTAGCGTATTGTAAATAAACTGGTTGTGCATAAAACTCGTGTATTTCATTTACCTACCACGACGCCACAATATCATAAAATAACATAGCTTAGCCGCCGACCTGGATGGCCGAGTCCCGCGTTTGCGCCGAGTCGTTCGAGTCCCGCCTTGGGCGTGGCTGTTTGTCCTTTGACTTTGTGTGTGTGTTGTCGCGGAGGGCCTCGCGTTCTGCTGACCCCAGAGCAGAGGAGCCCGCAAGAGTGTTTGTCTAGTGTATGGTCGAATATGCGTCCCTTCGGGACGTAAAGGGCAACCGACTGCCGGCTGGATAAAAGCCCTAGGGGAAAAAAACAAACACATAGCTTAGCCTAGTCTAACATAGCACAACATACCGTCTGCACATGCTAACAAGTATAATTGCATGTCAATCGACCCACATCAAAGTTTGTTAAGGAAATAGTTTAATTTTTTTAATTGTTCGCACTAATGCAATAAGAAAAACAGTGCAATCCAATCTATATTCGTTTCCAATGCGCGCAGAAATTGAATTAAGAGTATGCAGCCCGCAGTGAGAAGTATCTACATGGCTTCTTTAGGTACCCAGAAACTGGGAAAAATCCGAAAAGAATGAAAGTTTTTAATTGTGTCTGAAACATTAAAATATTTCATTCTGTTACTCCACCCATTCTCATTCTGCGCGTATCGACAGAACTTTCAAACTCAATGCATCACCGCCAACGACACAGCTGACGTCATGCGACAGTAAGGCTCCAAAGTAGAGGCCGCTACCATTAAATATTTGCGATTCACGAGGTATGTTATGGAGTAGCAACCTTTTTGTTATTCTTGGTATGTAAAGAACTAGTGTGTGTTCTATACTATGTTATTGCAATATTCGTGAGGAATTTTTGTTAAATTATTTAATGTATTGCAGTATCATACGAGAGTCTTATTTCTTGTTCATGAGCAGAGTGCATGATACTTTTTGGAAAACCATTTCATGGGTTTTTTATTAGCAACATTTTTGCGGCTGCAGGTTGTACATTAAAGAGAAATCATTCCAAGCAAAAATACCTATGTAAGTTCTGGAATTTGTTCCTACTATTAATTTTCCAAATGCAAGCTTCTTTACGCGAATCAAGGATAGAAGAAATATTTAGATTAAGTTTCAATTAATGAACCCCTAATTGTTATCACATTGTAATGATACAAAAAAATCACAAGAACTGGAAAATAATTTGTTATTTTTCTTCAGTTTCATTAAGCTAGTAGAGACTAGAAGGGTGAAGTAAATTATGTGCCACCTTACCAATTCATTACCACATAAATGAGGTAATTTTAATACATGAGTTTGAATAAATTCTGTTTTTAAAACCACTTAAGCCATCATCCGTGGTTTTTGTTTGTTTTCCATACGATTTCTTTACACGTAGCGGCCCGGGAACAAGCAGCCCGTATTTCCTGGTACTGCTGAGCAAGTGAAGGAATCAAGATCTTCACTAAATATCTTCACCAAGCGGCGGCACAGCTTGGCGTTCAAAGCGAGACGTGACGGTTGCTATGGCAACCATGCCGCGTTCCGCCTCCTTATGAAGGGCAGAGCAAAATGTTTTCACCTCGAGACGGCGAATGCCTCAGCTCAGAGCTATGCATATTGCTCCTCAGGTTGCAGCGCAATGCGGTCTGTAATAAGTCCTGTCGCAAGATCTCTAATAACAAAAGTGCGTTTTCCAGCAGGACGTGCAACGGCATATATGAAAATTGAGATTGCAAGATATGTTATAATTTTACTCACTTTTTCATTTAAAAATAAAAAAACCTAATTAAGATTGTATTCGTAACTACTAGAGGGTAGATATTAAAAAATTGCTTAAAAGTCAACAGATGTTGAGAAATTCAGGACTAGTTTCTCGCATTGGCACTTTACGATTTGACTTTTTTTTAGAATTTGACGAATTTGAAAGAAGACGAATTTGACGATTTCAGTATGATCAAATAATGCCTGTGGCAAGTCTAGTGGTCTAAAACAAAACATTTAACATTCTTCCTCGTTGTGCCTGGTAGTTGAAGGTTGTGACAATCGCGGCTCGACATGAAGCAGGAAGTTGAAGGTTGTGACAGTTGATACGCGGCACGACAAGAAGCAAACCTGGAATACGGTGCAACTGTCTGAGAGACTAGAGTGTTTTTGCAAGTGGTGAATTTGAAACTTTTAACACGAGAATTCTGGAGAGAATTCTACTGCGCATGCGCCGGCATCCAATGACGTAATTTCGATTGACTGGTCCCGTCATTCTCCCTGTTTTGTCGTCTATGACAAATGTGTTCATAGTTTACACTTGACGTAATTCTCGCCTCCACTCTTAAACCCGAAATTGATACTAATACACAATAAAAATGGAAATAATGAAAAATATAATATCCTACGAATATATGGCAGGAACTTCGTTAATTTTTACTCAAGTTAATTCAGATGTGTCATGAATAAATTAGCGTTGTTTAGGATTTAGAAGTTATGCGTATATTGAGACTACATTGATTGTCGCGAAAAAATTGTTAATTTATCTACAGGGCCATATAAAATTGACATTCATTTCTCATTCCTAATATAAATAATTTAATTGTTACAGTAAAATTGTGGGGTTATGTTCTAAGACTATCTAGGAATTGTTGATCTACTTTCCTTTGGAGATCAAGTCACGTACATAGCTTATTCGTATAATTGAATCAAATTTCATGTGTCATATCTATTACTACCTTGTGCTCATTATAAAAGCAAAACTAGAGTCAGATAATACACAGATGTTCAATAAGAGCGTTTAGGTACTGTGAGAGGTTTTCCGTATCAACTAATTCCTACTTTTACGTGTTTTCGATTGTACGACTTGCAAAAACTCATTTTTTCTGAAGATACGTTTGCTATTGACGATAATGATTAGGAACAACATTGGATTTCCCTACTTGCAAAAACTCTGATAATGTGCCCAGAGCACTGTTCTTTTCGCAGCCATTTCGATCTCTTTTGAGCAGTTACGAACGCGTTATCTCCTCCAGTCAGTACCTGTAGGGTGGAGTGGGGGGAGGGAGGGGGAGGGGGAAAGGAGAGGCGCGCGACACGTGACCGGGAGAGTGGGAGGGGGGACGTGCATTCACGGTCGCGTGCCGCAGGGCAGGCCCCGCGTGTCAGGGGTGTCCAGCCACACGTGACACATTGCTTTCAGCGCAATGCGGAAGCAATGTGCAACTAATGCATCGAAGTAGAATTATGAGCAAAACAGAAGCACTTCGACAGACCAACTACTCCAACTTTAACCCTTGAATACACAGGTAAAACACAACATACCCAAATACACAAGTGGGGGTACCACAGCACTCCAATTAAAATAGTGATAATTTAAATGATTAGTCCTTGAAATAAGAACAGGAAATATAATTACATCCGTTTTATTTGCTTACTAATTTTCAACTCGAAATTAACACCGAACATAGACAGGATTTCTCAATACATGACAGGCAAAAATCTTTCTTATGTTCAACACAAATAGGTTTTTGACATTTTGTTTTTATAGCCTTTATTCTTAGACATACACCGCACATAGCTTGTTTGGACATTCCTTTTCTTAGATCTGTAGTGATTTCAGGCGAGGTTTCAATTCCAAATTTCACACTTCTTAATACACACATGGGTTGCTACAGTACCCTAAACAATGACAAACACATGGAGTATTAAAGGACATGTACAACACGTGCACAGACGCAAAGATAACATACTCAAATGAGAATACATGGACTGTCACAAAAAAAGCTCACTCCAGCGCGACTAGCGTGAATTCAAAGTACTTCTGGGGTGCCCTGGCACCCCTCTGTGTATTTCAGGGTGAAAAGGCGTCCTTTATTTTTTTGTCACACAACAGCGTAAGTTGACATTGAGTATGTAAACCGATAATATAAAATTGAAGCACCCTGTTAAACCGGGGTCGGGTAGAAAGGATAGAACGCAAAAGAACGTTGTAAATCTGACAAACAAGGTTAAGTTCATAGCAACAAATGTAGGAGATAATCGAATTTAGTACATCTCGCTCATTTACAATTCTCTACTCACGGTACACTATGGGACGAAAAATATTTATTAAAATAATGGGGATGAAACATCGACACCTCGAAATTCAACAATCGAATTCTTGTTTCTTTCCGAACTCTCCGATTAATTTTTAACAGAATTTTATAGAAGTTGCCAGACGCAAAGCAAGTAAGGATGTTTACTGTTTCCTCCTGTGCCTCTTTATTCTTCTCCTTCTTCTTCCCCTGATGCCTCTCAGCGTCGGGTTAGCCATTCGACAAACTCCTTTTTGTCTTGTGCCTTGCGCTTCACCTCTCCTAGTTTAGCTCTGCTCCTTCGGCATATATCCTGTACATAGGCGTCCCATGTTTCTCTTGGCCTTCCAGGTGGTCTCTTTCCCTCTGGCCTGGCTTCAATAATTTCTTTCGGCTTTCTATCATCTGCCATTCTATTAACATGACAGTATCACTTCAGAGCCTTGATTTCTATTTCTCTGAGTAACAGTGTAACTTAGTTCCTCTCTAATTGTATTATTTCTTATCCGATCTTCTTGTTTTCCCTACAATACTGCGTAGGAATTTCATTTCCACTACTCTGATTCTACTTTCTGTTTTAGTATTATGTGGCACACTTTCATATATAAATGTTGGTTAATATACGGACTTCTAAATTTGGAGTTTTGTTTTAGTTCCTACATTCATTCTTAGTAAATTCTTATTTATTTGATAACGCACCGAGTTTGCTTTCTTCACTTTATTATTTAGTTCCTCCTCATATTTTCCGTCTTCCATCTTTCTACGTACTGTTCCCAACCTTCTTGCGTTCTTGAAACCATATATGCGGCGTATGCTTTCTTTTTCTTCTTTACCCATTCCTTGACCACCTCATTTCACCATCTAGTTCTTTTAAAACGCGTATTTACTCCCTTCCTACCACATACCTCTATTGCTGCTTCTTGCATCGTTTCCTTCAGCTTCTTCCATTCTTCCTCGTTTCCTTTCCTCGCCTCTCCCTGTTTCGCCTCATTATTCCCGGTATCAAATTAAGGGGATATGAGTCTTTTCAAGGAAACCGCTTGATTCCTCATCCACTCAACTTGGAGCGGGACAGACAGGGACACAAAACCTTTATCTCTATGTTCGTATATACGGACATCCCAGCACTCCGCCGTTCATACTACTAATGGTTGGTACTACAATCATTAGAACAACTAAAACTTATTTTTATATTCATATCTCGATTTGGCAATCTATTTCATGAATGCGGACGCAAGACGTATAGCTCTCGAGACTATTTTCAGATTAAGAGTTTCTTGCTCTATCCCAAGGAACAACACCTCAGATCAATTCTTAATTTCTATTTACGAGAGAGGTTGCAAAGATAAGATTCACTGTAAAAGAAAATATGTCTTCGTTTAATAGCTAAAGCAACTGCCGTACGGCCAATGAGGTAAGCAAACACTCAATAAATTAAGCACGAGACACGTTTACTTTTTAAATTCCTTACACACTACCTCTTTGAAGGGACAAGAGAATCTAATCGTGGTACCCAACGCAAAGCTAGTCTATTAATTTCGTATTTCACAATTATTTTGAAGTTATCCTAGGTATTTGTAAAAGCATTCGCGTGATGTCCGATGTGATTTTATTTATAACAAATGTCAGTTTAATGTATTCATAGACAATAAAAGGGACCTGTTACCCACCAGATCTCTACTTCATAGTCGACAGTGCTTCGAGGTATAGCAGGGGCAACCCTACGGAGGACTCTGGGCAGCTGCCGTGCCGTGCCGTGCCGTGCCGTGCCGCACGCACGGCACCCGAGATCTGAGATCGAAGCACAAGAAGGTCACGGATATTTCCCAAGGGGCAAATTCTTCTCAGGGAAGAAGTCTGCTCCTTTACATCACACTACACTGTCAAAAGTTTCCGCATTACTTTAATGTAAATTACATTTAAGTAATTATCATAAACGCACATAAAATTTCATATATACATGTTGGGAAGCAAGAGTCAAAGCTTTATGGTCATGTGTGGAATGAATGAACTATTTTGATGGACTGATGATTATGAATATATGATCCGAATGATGAAAGGAAGGGAAACGGAAGAACATATACATTAAATCTACACTGATTTTAACTTGTGCATATAAATTAAATGTACAAATATATTAAGCTCTTTTTAATGAACAAAGAACTATTGATTCATGTACAATACATCAGATTTAATGACATTTCTGACAGTGCATGTTAGCGTGTTTCTCTGCAGGAACATATTTTTACATGTTCTGGTTATGGGTTTCTTGAACTACATGCAAATCATGTGTTAGTAAATTAGTAGTCGGCTTCAAAACGCGAGTTATTCACGTAAATTACGCGAGTTACCCTGCATGTTCCAACATTCAATCTTGCTTAATCATTATGATTGTACATATACCCAGACAGTTATTAAAATATGTTCCTGAATCGAGTGGCGAAGAACTTCATTCAGAAGGTTAAATATAAACTATAGAGAAGAGATCGCTCCCGCTGGCGTGGCAAGCCCCTCTTAATCAGTTCGTATCTAGAGCTCGGTCGAGCTCTTTTACCGTCTCAATCAACGCAATTTTCTGAAATTATTTGATACCATGCACGTTTCCGAAACATCTGCCCCTCTTCCCTCTCATGACCTCCTACCAACAGTTCCTACTATGTATTTTCCAAGTATTTACTCACATAAAGGATTTTATGCATCGGATATTTTCGAAACGGCTACGATGAAGTCTTTTGTTTTATCCAAAAATACTAGCGTTTAGTAAACATTTACTCAATATCTCATATTTTTTGCAGATGCCATCCCTGTTGTGGTGAGTCGAGATCCTACTTTGAAGTGTAATATTAACTCTTTGGTCTTCAATACGCGCGGTCTCAGAGTTGAATGAATTTGTTTTCTCACAGTAAGATAATGTCTTGCAAGCTGTGACTAAAAGTTACTTACTACTATAGCATAGCCTGTACAAGGCACAATTTACTGGCTTCAGTGTTTACTACTGACAGTTACTGTTTCAGCTTCATTGGGTAGTGTACGAGACTGCCGCAGTGCGGCGTTTGCGTAGCGATGGGGGTTCACGTCTATTGGCGTAGCATTTGTCACCCTTTATTATTGCAAACCTCAAGAAAAGAGCGCGAAAGAGAATGTTTTATGAACATAAATTAATACACACTCGTACAATTAAAATATGTCGCATCGAATCCTATCTTGAGAATACAGGATTGATTGATTGGTGATTGCGGTAGCGGCAGCTGCTAAGATAATTAGTCCCGTCAGTGTTGTGCATGCACTTTCATCGCTGTAGATGGCGGTGAATCTTCCCCCCACCCACCCACACTGGTTGGCGTGATCAGGCGCCGACATATGTCGCCTTGCGGATTTTTCCCAACCAGCGTCCCACAGCCCAAGGCGGGACAAGCTCCAAGCTCCCGACATGTGTGGTAGTGTAGTTCATGTAGGTAGGTGTGTGTGTGTGTGTAAGTAAGAGGAGGGATAGGACAAAGAGGAGGAAGGAAAGATCGCGCGCGGTCCGTGGCCCGTTTGCCAGGGTACTGCTCCGGCATTCGCCTGGTGTTGATCGAAGAAACCACGGAAAACTACCGATCAGAGCAGCCGGCTCCTAGAAACCTCCTCCGGGCAGCAGCGGCTGAATTCTACCTAGCTATACAGCTAGTGTAGAACATTTTGCTATCGTCGGGACTCGAACCGTAGGACCTCCCGGTCAGATGCAGTGACATCAATTGATGGCCTAAGCCACCTATGCTGGCAGTGATAATAAACAACCCTCGGTCCGACATTATTTTATATTTCAAAACAAATATGATCATATTTTACAATAGTTACAACGAAGGGGAGCGGGAAAGCAACGTCATCCTTATTTCATTTCCAGTGTAATTCTACGATTTTTTTGGAAATTTCCTGTGGTTATAGGAACATTCAAAGCACTAATTTTTATGGCAGCCAAGAAAGAAACGCAGATAAAAATTCTTCCGATTGCGCAACGTGGCGTGTCTAATGGATTCGAGCCTTTGATTGTAAATCGATTTTATATGCATGGGTGAACGAAATTCTATTCGGGCACCCTTCTACCGAATATTATTCACAGTATTGTAATTTTTACTGAAGCGGATGAAGATGCACGAACAGAGAATTCTCCGACAGCGCAGTCTGTAGATTTTTTGAATGCAGTGAGTGAAGTAACCCGAACGAAGTTTCCACTGTCTACGCAGCGTGGTGTGACTAATGAATACACGCTTCCGATTGTAAATCCACTTCAGAGTCCGGTTAAAGGAAAAATAAATATTTTTAGCTCGCTTTTTAACAACTGGGTCATGTCGCGACAATTGCAATCGTTTTAACTGTAGGGAGAACTGTGTAAAGAACACATATGGACAACACAAACACACAAAAACGTCCATGCCCCATGCGGGATTCGAACACGCGACCCTTCGAGCCGAGGTAGCAACGGCCCTTCAGCCTTAGCGACGTCGGCTATCCAGGCCGGCAGAAAATTGTTTTGGGTCAATCACGGAATGACCTGGGTAATTTTGTGATAAAGAATATTAGTTTTGGCAAACGTATTAAAATAGCTTTAGGAAAGGGAATTCATTCCAAGGAGTTGTAACTAACAACACTATACTTTTAATTTTTCTTGTTCACACGAGAAAAAGTTTTCACGCGCTACCTCAAAATTCCTTAAACAAGCTGACTAGAAAATTAGATTGCTTGTAATTTTTTGAACCTTTTCGAATTTGTTTAGAGGTACACGATTGGATAATTCGTCCTCTGTCTATCAATGATATTCTGTTTTAATTGTGTCGTAGCATATTTATCCCTCATTCTTTATATTATTATTATTATTATTATTATTATTATTATTATTATTATTATTATTATTATTATTATTATTATTATTATATTATTATTATTATTATTATTATATTATTATTATATTATTATATTATTATTATATTATTATTATATTATATTATTATTATATTATATTATTATTATATTATTATTATTATTATTATTATTATTATTTTGAGGACAGGTAAAATAATTTTTTGGCTACACAAATCTTGGAAAATAATGATGAAATATGCTTTCAGATTTTGTGGAATTACGTGGATTGGTTTGTCGGAGTTTTATAAACCTCGAAATATTTATCATTTACTTATTCTTTTGGGAACCCATGGTAGAATCAAAATTTATTTTGCAGACACTCCACATCAATCGATGATACACGAGTTGCTGACCACACAATTAGTGCAGTTTTTCGAAATGTAGAAATATGTCATCGCCTGTTCGCAACTTCGCAGTAATCACGGCTTAAGATTCTAGGTAATGCTGGTCTACATTCACTGGGAAGGTGAACGAGGTGAACACGACCTCGCTGCCAGGCAGAGAAGTGTTAGATCTGTAAGTTTTTCGGATAATCAGGCTTGTTGCTGAATTGTAAATTCGAGTGAGTATTCCCAACAATGAATTACATTGCGTTTCAAAGTTTACGCCCTATATCTGTGTTACGAAATTTACTACGTCATTTCTGCAATGCAATTAGATCTGTCCAATTTTATATTGTTTCTAAAACCATCAATTGGCTATGGTAGACATTAGGATTACTTTGAATATTTGTATTGAGTTTTTAATGGTGTAAACTCTATTTAACAGTTCGTTTCACTGAAGAAAATTAAAACTCAGCTTTTATACTTTATTATTATATACTTACCAAAAAAATTAAAGTTCGTTTATAGTATTAGGATAACTTATTTTTTCCATTACATCATTCGTGAGAAAGAGAAGCTCTTACAGAATGCGTCCTTCATTGTTTCAAAAATATATTTCACGAACAACCTGTCAATAAATCGAGTTCCGTGTTTATACACAATACCAATCTAAGAAGGTGGGAATTTGGAAGTCACCTAAACTCGCAGTTTCTCTTGTTCTCCGACCGAAACGCTCTGTTTGCAACCGCCCGCCATCTAGCGGCAACCCACTGAACTACATGGAGTCTGATGCTCCGGGCACGAGGAGAGCTCTCACCCTTCCCTGGCGTTGGCGTTGAGCAGGAAAAATCATTACAGGGTTTAAGACGCCCGAAACTTTGACACCTCCACACTCCAACCACCGAACACGTGTACAATTAAACAACACATACACTTAGCCAGTTCACAGCCTACTTAATTTACATATTTAACCAACGATTATAATAAAACAAGTTAATTTTTTCTAAATATTTTTCTCCTAAATTTCATTGCCCACATTAATTTTGGACTATTGAAGATATAAATAGTACACATGTTCTGCCATCTACCAGAAAAGTACGAAAGTTCGATTCTACATTAGTCTGAATTTAAAGGCAGGTTCTTCACATTGTGTGTGTTGTTTTTTTAAGAACTGCTCTTTAAAAATTGTACTGACGCGATTCTCTCAATAAAAGTATTTTCACTTCAGTTGTACGAGTTATTGCAGTATAACCTTATCATGGAGATATCAAACAAACAAGCACATCTGTGGTTCTTACATGTAGTTGTCTGCCTCGTTAAGTTATTTGAAAGACGCAAATTATATTTGCCCAAAAATCATTCCCTCAGCAAGTCCTAATAGAAAAAAGCACACAATATATCAACACAACACATATTCCTACGAGATTTGTACAACATACCAATCTAATTTTGGTTAACCACTTAACATAATCAGTGGCGAATTCTCCGATTCACCACGTATACCGCCGGTATACCTAGTAATTCGAAGTGTATAAGAAATATTTCATAAGAATGGTAATACTCTAAAAAGTTACTTTTAAAATTTTGAAAGCTTTAAAACAGATGCGAAAAAATAACTCTTTGTTTTGCTACCAAGAGACAGTCAGTCTTCCGCATCCGTAAGCGCTACGAAATGCATTAGAGTGAGATGTTTCAAACAGTTCTAAATGCTGTCCAGAGAATTCGCTAGCGCAGGCGAAGGCACCGCATGCCAGCCGCGAAAACAAAGGGCTCATGTTTCAAGGGGGAAGGGGGGAGGATGCGCGTCTCGTCGGTCGGTAGGCACCGCAAAATACTGCGGTGGACGGTCCTCTGATCGTTCGAAAGTTAAGCTTCTCTGAAGTTTTTCTAAAAATGGAGTGTGTTAATGATCCAGACGTTAATGGTTTGCGTAATTGTCTTATATAACAATTATTAAGGACGGCATTTCATTGTATTGAGATTTCAGAAAAGCTTAAAACAAAAGACAACGGTGGAGGTAACTCCCATAAAGTGCGGTACTTCAAATAATGCTCGGTTTTTGATTGATTGATTTTTTCGTGTTTCCGGGCGCGTCAACTACTGTGGCCATTAGTCCCGTTAGTGCAGTGCATGTTTTTTGGGAGATGGCAGTGATCTTCCCCCGCGGGATGGGGAGATCCGGCGCCGACCTACCGTCGGCTAGTAGGGTTTCCCCCTAACCAACACTCTCCCACCAGCGGGGCACCGCCCCAGCCGGGACAAGCTCTATGCTCCCGACCGGTCTCCCGGAATATGTGTTAGTGTAGTGCATGTTAGTGTAAGTGTGTGTGTAAGAGGGGATAGGACAAGGAAGAGGAAGGAAAGATCGCGCGCGGTCCGTTTGGTAGGGTACTTCTCCGGCATTCGCCTGGTGTTGATCGGAGAAACCACGAAAAACTACCGATCATAGCAGCCGGCCGCTAGAATTCTCCTCCAGACAGCGACTGAATTCGACCTAGCTGAAAAGCTAGTGTTGAAAATCCTGCCGCCGTGGGGAGTGCGAACCTAGGACCTCCCGGTCAGAGGCGCTGCAGTGACATCAGGTGATGCACTGAGCTACCGCTCCCGGTAAATAATTCTCAGGATTCGCCACTGAACGTATTCCGTGTGTCCACCTCCTCGCAAGCGCGGGCCCGTTCGGATGAGGCGTGGGCGCTGCGTCACGCACCACGCACGCGCTGGCGCCGCCCCAGGCAGACGGCGCGCGGGCCTCGAACCCGCCTGGCCCCGCTGACTCACCGCAAGAACACAACAGCGCCCTCCCCCACCCCGCCCCCCTGAAGCATCGCGGCGCGGCGGTCTGCCAACGGCGCTCCGCACTTCGCCGCACACAAGCAGCTACATTACTTTTATTTGTTTCTACTCCCATTGTATAATTCTGGCATTTGATGGCTGCAACCCTCTGCATAATGATACTCATTACGATGCAGATTTCAGTATGATACAGGTTCTTAACCAATCGCAGAGAAGTTTACAAACCAAGTTTTGACACTTCATTAATCATTGAGAATCTTTATAATAAATGTGTTGAGAAACTTTTTCTAGCTTAAAAGTTGGAATTTTTGTTATTTGTTGAAATAAAGTAATTCATGTAATTTCTTGATACAGCTTTCACATTTTAACCTTGTATGTACCACAGGCGTTAACTCGTTCTAATAATGATCTCCTCGGGAGCCAATATACCCTCTGGCTTTTTGTTGCCGCTCGTTCATTAGAATCCTTATAACACCCGTGGTGCATAAGTCACTATTTAGGCGGTCTCTAGTAAAAGTGATTGTTTCAGGCTATGCTCAGCGTGCTAAAAGCGAGATGACAACTCAAAGTGTTCACATAAATTTGTGAATCCAATAAAGAATACAAAATATTTTCGTCTCACCGTATCAGTTACAATAGACCTGAATGTATCATTAAGTGATCTGTATAACCGAATGAAAATAAAAAAAGTCAGTACGGCTGTTTAAAAAGTAGTGTATGTCACACGTGGCAAAAGTGATGTTATTTTGCTTGTAGGATTACCCCCCATTCGGCCAATCGGCATCGTGTCGCAATATTTCCTGCTCGCAAAATAAAATGTTTTTACCACTTATATCACATGTAACTGTTCTCCCCTCACACTATTCTCATGAACTTCATTTTGGCAACGGCTCTTTACATCGTGGTATCATGTTTAAGATTAATTTGTCAAAAACAAAGTAGTTTGAGTGGGCACATACTGACAAAAACTACTCGAAACGTAGCTGGTTTTCTTGAGTATGATAGCAAAGAAACAAGTTTGTACAGGTTCGAGATACTGAGAATACATATTGACACATGATTTGTTAAGGACACCTTGACCATTTGTAAGACTGGTTTTGCGAATCCATAAGAAAAATCAATTCTTTATTCATTGTCACCAAAAGAAATAGAGGCTATTACTTCCAATTACACGCACATCGATTTCTCTCCACTCCATCCAGCTTTTCGGAAAGGAAAATCTCAAACCCCGATTTGCGGAGAAAGTATGACGTAATTTCTACAGTATCCCTCTCTTTGGGCCAGGTCACTGTGCCCTGATGTACCAGTGCAATAGCGTAAAACGTGCAAAAACAGTCCGACCGCCCGAAATCTCTTCCCAGCTGCGCGATGCCTGCGATAGACGAAGGCTTCCGAAACTGTATTATGATAATTTGTTCATTGTTCATTATGTTCCTAAACCTCTAGCATCTTCCACCACACCTGAAACTATGGTGGAATGAGAAACAAGGGAAATGAGAGAACCCCGAAATAACATTACGTGAACTCTATTTGTCCTCAAATTTCATTAGGTTCGGCGGCTATGCAAGGACCAGCAGAGGTGGAAGGTGACCACTACATCACGGGTCGCCGGTATTTTGATAATAGGGTCCATTGTCTTAACGGCTGCCCAGAGATGACAAAATTCCTGATGTAGCGCATCTGGACAATGAAGCAAAATGCCGGCGGCGGACAGTACGGACCCTGCGTGGTCTACTACACCACACAATACCTTGTTCTAAAGAAGGATTATCCTAAGAATGAGTCAAAGTGACAGTTCGCTAAACAAGTGAACATCACATGTCATTCAGAGAAGTAGCCCTCCGCTGCGACAACTGTTCAGCCATGCCTCTTCGTAAAGTGTTTGGTTATGGCTCCCGTGAAGACATCAGTATGCAGAAGTCTAAGAGTTTCGCTGATGTGTATGCACGTACGCGAGTCAGGGAAATATCTAAATTTAAATACGTAGGTGGAGTGTGTCAGTTTGTAAGAATATTTCAGTAGTAACTAGTTTTCCATCACATTTCACTTTCATGCCATCTTTACCTACCCGATAGGCACTAATGCTATATAGTATTAGTATCTAGGCCGAAATCACGTTGCTAATTCAAAGCAGAAATGCTAAAAACAACATTGACTTAACAATATAAAGTCATGGAAGATCTGTATTTTGTTGTACTGGGCAATGGAGACAAAAAAATACCATAGCCTAGGTTGAAATAACGCCTACTCTAGGTTTTCAAAACTTGTCCCCGCGGGATTGGATTTAACCTAACTTCCGGGCACGCATTCCAAACAGGATGCCTTGACGGCACGTACTACAGCGGCCCCACGGCGCCGGGTGTTGATTCGTTTCTCTGTTATCGGACGAACTGTTGAGGAAATGAGGAAAACATCATGTACACACTAGACTATTTTAGTGTTCTCAAGTGTTTTGTGTGAACTATTCTTTCATTTTCTTAAATCTATATAAAATACAATATTTGACATGATAACAAATATTCAAAATTGTAATGTATTAATAACAAAATTATATTAATAACAAAAGGGCACCGCTCCAGCCGGGACAAGCTGTATGCTCCCGACCGGTCTCCCGAAATATGTGGTAGTGTAGTGCATGTTAGCGCAAGTGAGTGTGTGTGTAAGGGGAGAGGATAGGACAAAGAAGAGGAAGGACAGATCGCGCGCGGTCCGTGGCCCGTTTGGTAGAGTACTGCTCCGGCATTCGCCTGGTGTTGATCGGAGAAACCACGGAAAACTACCGATCAGAGCAGCCGGCCGCTAGAATTCTCCTCCAGACAGCGACTGAATTCGACCTAGCTGAAGAACTAGTGTCGAAAATCCTGTCGCCGTCAGGACTCGGACCTAGGACTTTCCGGTCAGCGTCGCTGCAGTGACATCAGTTGATGCACTGAGCTTCCGCTCCCGGTCGCGGGGGTAAAGAATGAACGCTCGACACGACCCAAGCCCTACTGGAAAGTAATAAAACTATAATGCTCGAGTTCTTGTTCATAGAACACACTAGATGTAAACAAGCGTCTCGTCTACTCTGCCTCAGATCGCCCCATAAATAATTGTCCCATAAAGACTGGTTCTTAAAATTATGACACGGTAATAAGAATTTTCTAGCCAAATTTTGAAAGTAGGATACTAATGCACTACTTTAGAAAACCGATAGAAAATTATCAGCGAGATACAAAAGCATGAAGATTTTGTTCTCGAAGACGTGGTTGTTGACAGAAAGCGGCATTTGCCACTAATAAAAGTCAAACAAAATGATTTGGACCCTTGCAATTAATTGATTCTGAATATTGAATAATTCATTTAATATTTTCTACATAAACTTCGAGACCATCCGTGCTACTGAATAAGATTTCAGAAGAATAAAACCTTCAAAAGATCTACTAGAAGGTCCCAAAGGTCACATTTTCTATATTACGGCATATAACACCTATTTCAGCCGCATATTACACTTCTTTCTCTTTACTACGTGACTACGTAGTATGACGAGATACGAGTAGTAAAAATACATCGCTTTAATCATTGGGGAAATAATTGCCACAAAGGAAAAATGAGGGAAGCAGGCGAAATTACTTAGTTTACTTAGAGCACTTCGTAAAACAGTGAACTACATTGACACAAAAATTCATTTTTCAAAAAACTCTTATGGATAACCTAGAAACCAAAATCAATTTCTAAAGAAATTGGGAAATTCATATTGAACATAGGAGGCTCCAAAGCGACAAACCTCGACAGCATCACGTAATAATAATTCTTCGAATAAAATGTTAAATATTTGCTACATGTGAGTTCTATACCAAAATGCCGCCTTTTCTAAACACCCTGCGGTCCGCCTCCGTTATCTACGCACGCAGACCTAACGCCATCCGAGGGCTGGAGGAAGAGATGCATTACCATTCGCTGCCGCCAGATCGTTCTGTCGCGGAGGGGGCGTGTTCGGGCGACTGGTGCCGACGACCACGGGACGAGGTCGAGGTCAAGGTCGCTCGCGCCAAATGAGGAAGCTGACGCACGCTTCGCGGCGCCGTCTGGGGGGCGGGAGGGGGGCGGGGAAGGGAGGAGCGAGAGGAGGGGCGCGGAGGGGATGGAGAGGCGGGGTGGGCATGGGTGGGGTGGGGTGGGGAGGGATTGGGTTGGGTGGGGAGGACTGTGGAGGGGTTGGGTGGGGAGGATTGGGGTGGGGTTGGGTATGGAGGAGTGTGGAGAGGTTGGGTGGGAAAGGGCTGCGTTGGGGTGGGGTGATTGGGGGAGGGGAGGGTGGTGTGGGGGAGGGTCGGGGGAGGGGAGGGAGAGGTGTGGGGGAGGGTCGGTGGTTCAAGGATTTCCCGAAATTCGATTCCGCCGTCGCAGTCTCCTACGTGCTCGCTCGCTCTCTCCCCCCTCCCTCCCTTCGTCACAACCGCTGCTGACTGCCTCTTCTTGCTGGTTACTCTTACCCAACGAGGCCATCAACTCTCATCTCATCGTTTCTCATACTATAAGGGAGGTGTTAGAGGCATTATCGAGGAGGTCTTACCACTATTTGATGGCCCGAAACCCTGCTTTTAACCCACATTAAACGACTTAAATTTATCTGATACTGTTTTACCGTAAACAGTTTTCCGAGAACTCATGTCTTTGCGTTGCTGATGGCTAATTCTGAAAAGGTCCCAGCATCCAGAACGTAATTTAACTGCGAATACGGAAACATTTTGACTAGATACACTACACCAGCACTCTTTCGTCAATTTTGAACGCTTTCAAGGCATCATCCCCAGCAGCGTTCGCTTCAAGGCCTTGTGGACTGGATTTACTCTCCTTGTCCAAATACTCTCCTTGGCCACTCGTGATTGATGTGAAGATGAATGTTCCCACGCGACTCCGCGTTTAGAACGCCTTCGTGTAGCACGCGAGGGCCAGACATACGACACTACAATTCTAGGCACCTGACACGCATCTCCAATACTCAGATAATGCTAGACCTACTGGAAATATGTGACGATCCCTGTAAGACTAATTTTTTTAGAATTCACGCAACGTTGGAAACATTTAAATGAGAATAACCGCACGAGACCCGATTTAAGACGGAACACTGTACATTAACTTTTCTGCAATAAATGAAAATAAAAACGGCGACTTATTTTGGTGAATCAACGAAATGACTCTTAACATTTTTAATAGATATGCACACATTTTCTGAAAAATGTCAAGCGCTACAAACTTTTTGGCGGAGGCAAAGCTAAAGACAACAATTCAAAAATTTAAACACGTTTGTTCGAAAGACCGGATGGTTCAAAGCTCCGCATATCGCAATAGGCATCAATTGAATTAGATTTTACATAAACGTTGTGATAATTGTATTCTTACAAAAGATCATTTGGGAGTAAACATTTATTTCGCAACAAATTAAAACGCTGCAGAATGTTACACGAGTCTATTAATTTACTTTACGTTGTGCTTCGGATTTTTCGTACATTTCGATTTTATATAAACATCGTTTCGGTGTGTATTTCATTAGATTTCTACCATATACCAATGTTCATTACTTTGTGAATTTCTCCCTCAAAATATCTGAAGTGATTACTGTTAAATTACTTAAATGCGTTTATAAATTCATTAGAAAACTAAGAAGCACTCCATGAGTCTACGTCGAATACGAATGTCCTTCGACGAAGGTGTAGCGCAAGAGTCATTTACTATTTTATTGTCGAGAGCTATTTTCAAAATCCAAGAAAGGTAAGGACATACCTTTCTTTAGGTGTCAGTTATTTTTAGATGTTTAACACCAACTAGTAAACATAGTTTTTTTTCATAAAATATAAGAATTACCAGGTAAGCAAAAATAATGGTCCGCTTATATTTTGAAACCTGTAACAAAATGTAGAATCGCCTGTGGTCGATGAAATCAATTAAAATATTTGTTTGTTGACGATGAAATTAGTAAGAGGTCTTGGTACAGACGTTCCTCCACCAGCTTCCCAAACTGTGGTTTGTAGTTTCGAAGTGCCGAACGCAACCAGGAATCTATCTTGCAACATGTTTATCCGGACTGAAAATTGTTCAGGTACTTAATGCTTGAGACTCCTGAATAACCGCCGAACCTTGTTGGAAAAAAAACTCACAGTGAAACATCACTAGAATGGGGAATGTTACAGTCCTGGCGCATTTCCAAAACTCTAAAGTGGCTTTTATTACACTATTATTTTCCAGCGTTACCACCATTTCCAAAGCTGTGGCATATATGCTCAGGGTTGCCAGATGTGGTGCGAGGTCTTTTCCCAGCACTTCAACGGAATTTCCCCAAATAACCTACTCAAAGAAACAAAATTCTCTAACTTTGGAACGAAAAATATACTCCAAATTATGAACCAACAACATAACCTGTCCTGACGATTCCATTGGCTGTCCCCTTAAATTCAAATACTTCAAATCAACCAATCATCGTCCTTTGAGCTGCTTGAAGTCTTCTACAATTTTCTTTTTCTCATTTTTGTCTATGCCTGTCATTTATTTTTCACTTTTTGATACATAAAATGAAAGAGAATAATGCCTGTCGTTTCTTTTTATTCATAATACAGAAAATAACATTTCTATCTCGACTACGGATGAAAATTATTTCCACGAAAAATCCCCAAACATTTCCTTCTCTATTTATGTTCCCCTTTCATTCCCCAAAACGAAAAAAATAATCCTCATTTTGGGGTCAAAATTCGTCAATCAGGCAAGCCTGTAGATGCTAAAAAAAACATTGTCTTTAGTTTCCTTATCGCCAGAAAATGTATTTAACAACATTGGCAAAGTGGGTCACACTTTTTAAAGGCTTTGAAACTTCACCTGAAATTCTAAAGGCAGCTGTTGAATGAAGTGAGATTCTTGGCATCGTAAGAATTGTCACTTTAAGCAGCTTCCTGAAGGGAAATAAACTGTTTCAAATCACCTCAGTAAGAGGGTTCATTTACTTTAAGGAAATGTCTGAACTGCAAATATCATGTTCAAAACAATCTTATCTTTCCGTGAAGTTAAAGATACACGTCATTTAATTTTTTCGTCATATAAAAAAAATCCGAAACCTTCCTGCCAATTTTGGTTTTCCAATTCTTCATACACTCCGCTCCTATATTTCAGAAAATTGCTTAATCTGCTGTAGTAATTTCTTGAAACTTAGAAGTACTTTCACTTCACTCAAAAACGAATATCTGAATGTAGGAATAATTCGCCGAACTTGAAGTTAACTGTCAATTTCCTGAAGAAACTCCCTCCATAACTGAGCTCTGACAAGTTTGAAAACCAGTTCATAACCTTGCCAATCCTTATAAATGACCTGGGAGATAAGAGCAATCTGATGGATAATGCACTCACCCTCCAACACTAAATTAATAAGGAATAATAATAATAATAATAATAATAATAATAATAATAATAATAATAATAATAATAATAATAATAAATAATTAACTTCTCCCCATAGCACGTCACACAGTTCTTGACGTAAAATAAAATAAAATAAAATAAAATAAAACATAACGACAAAAATAAGTTATGTTAATGATGGAACATCGTCCGTTGCCATACTAACTTTTTTTCTAGGGCTTTTATCCAGCCAACAGCCGGTTACCCTTTACGCCCCGATGGGACGCATATTCGACCATACACTAGACAAACACTTGCGGGCTCCTCTAATCTGGGGTCAGCACAGCGCGAGGCCCTCCGCGACAACAAATACTAAGTCAAGGGGCAAACAACCATGCCCAAGGCGGGACTCGAACACGCGACCCTTCGGACCGAAGCGCTGAGTCGGTACTCGCTCTTAGCCACCTCGGCCGTCCTGGACGGCTACTAACCTTTTAATTGACAAATTTTCTTCAGTAAAGGCGGATCAGTTTCTGTCTGTACAGAGCAGTTTCACGGAATTATTTATCCACCGCGATGTAACGGAATGATGTCATTCGGCAGGTTGACGATCCCGCGTGTAGCGTGCGTTCGGCCGAGACGAGACCGGCTGCGTTCGCGCGTAGGCTCCTTCGCGTGCACGGCAAGGCAACTTGTGCGAGCCGAAGTTCGCGTGGGCGAGTCTTCCGATGAGAGTAACACAGGAGCCGTTGGCAATACGGAGTATGAGAAACAATTCACTTTTTTTTGTTCACATAACCTCCAGCCCGGGCAGTGGGAGAATCTTAGTGCACATTCATGTGAATACTGAACCTCAATATCCAGAATCTTTCGACGGAATGCGATCGTTTTTTTCTTGTTAAGAATGATTGCCAATGCCTACCCCTAATACTCTCAACGGTTGAGCCATATACATCTCCACATACATCTTTGTAGGCTTAGGCTACGGCCCGCTTCTGAATGATCTCACAATAAACATCCTTTCTGTCGGTGTCGCGAACAACTTTCCTCATTGCTAAGTCACAGTAAACTATGAGGCCACCGTCATAACGCATAGAAAAGCATTGGCTGTGGGTCACGAGGGTTCATGAAAGTTTATTGCGACCTTGTGACATCACTTGGCTCAGACGGGCAGAAACGGAAAACAATCTATGAATCACCCGGTGGGGCACGGAGCACGAGGACAATATTGCCGTGAACCACACGTAACTACGACAGTCAATGCGATAGAAGCAAGCCAACTCGTCAACTTTTCTGTAGTTCGCGGGCACGTGCAGTTCGACCGCTGCCCCACGCGAAATAAAAAACAACCGCGTCGTGGATCACAAGAACCTCCGCATCTTCCCAGGGCGCGCCGCTCCACCACCGCCGCCTGGCGGAGGGCGTTGCAAGCTAAGTAATTGCGGACACGCTTGTGGGTGCCGCCGACAACCTCGGCCACCCCTTCCGCGCGGCCCCGCCCCACCCTTCAGCCTCCGCGCGGAGGCACCACTCCGAGGATTACCCGGCGTCGTCGGCGTCTCCATGGCAACGCACCGCGCCTTCTCGCTGCACCGACGCGGCGCGTGCACCTCGCCCGGCCGCTGTTAACGATGATTGCGACGGGCGCCCATCATAAACGATCCCGAGAGCGCCGTATTTCGCACTCGGTAAGGAGAATCGAAGGGGTGCGGGGAGGCAAGGCGGGGACAGCGCTCCGTGGTTAGTGTGCCGTGTTCGCGTTTGTGTTTGTGGCGCAGTTGTACCGCCGCAGAATCCGCCCCCGCAGGCTCGTGCATCAACACCCGAGGGGAGACGTCTCGTACTTCGCGTCGCGTGCAGGGCACCGGAAGCCCAGGAGGGCTGACGAGACTAAAGGAAATGGAAATGAGCAGTTGCGTTCTCTATAAACTGCATACTAATGAAGTTCACTAACGAAGTATCTTACCTAAGAATATTTCATTGCCAGAAATGAAATATTGGGAAAATGTAAATACATGGTATTAATGTAATACGAAATAAAAAACGAAGATATAAGAAAGGAACTTAATATATTTTCTATCAATGAAAAAGTAAATGAATACAGATCATGGTGGGTACAGCACTTAGGAAGAATGTCTCACGAAAGGATCCCCAAACATGCCTTTCTGTACAGACCACGAGGAAGAAGGGACATTGGCCGTCCACGACAGAGATGGAGTAATGAAGCCGGAACAGGGAATTTCCCTAATCCGTGAAGTGAAGAAGAAGAATGTAATACAGTAAACTCACCTACATGAATAGTAGCGGTATTATTCCATTCTTCCAATAAGGATATTTAGTCGAACCTGCTGAACGATTAAAATCAAGCTCTCAATAAAGGTACCGTTACTATTTAATTACAAAAGTACTATTCAAAAGGAGGAGCGATGTCGATGAGGCCGATGGTGGTGGGCGTGGCGGGTTACGTAACCATAACACGTACCATGTACACCATACACTTACAACCTTAACACGTAGCACGTAACCATTACACGTAGCATAACACAAAATACGTAAACGCAAGTAGTATGGTCAACTGCTTGTCTGGTGACACAGGGAATTTGTGCAGGTGAGCAGCACACGTACGTAGGCACTGAAGGGTGAGAGAGTTCGAAAACTGGGTAAAGCATGAATGGTTTAAGTTTGTGTTCGTGGCATGGCGAGCATTCCGAGTCTTTCATGTGTTAATTTATTCCCTAATCCGTCCACAATATTTGTGGCCTGTCAGGCTAAATTTGTGAGACGTGTAATTGAGGAACTGGCCCCCTCACATCCAGAATGGTACAAACACACAAATTGTTGTTTGCCACCCAGTGTTTTAATGTTTTGAATTTATTTACATTGATGAGATATAGGGATAATCATCCACAAAAATGACAATATATTCATGCCCAAAGTTAACTTTCGGGAAAACAATTTCCCATCTTCAGTGGGTCTCTAACAGAATAGGAAAAAATAGAGATTAACGTTTGGAACTATGACATAAAAATAAAATTGAGAAATGAATTCAAATAAATAATACAATGATAATTTTTTAAATTTTAAATACATTTAATATTTATTAATATTTCATTAATTAATAATTAAATAATATTTATACTATTTAATTATAATATAATTAATATTATTTATTCATATATTAATTAATATATTACGTTAAATATTATTTTTAAATATTATACATTGTTATTCATAACGTAATCTCTGCATCTCATTATGGATTACAAGATCTGTGCTATCACCACGGACTTTATTTTACATAGAGGTTATGTAGCTTATAAAGGTTGAATGAAGCCGGGCGACGATGTCACGCTCCCTTGCGAATAGTTTCCAGCAATGTTCATGTAAAATGAAGAACACTCGATACGCAAAAAAACATCAACACATTTATTTTTATAAATATTTAATTTAGACTAACATTAGCTCTATTTCTTTCTTCTCTCCATTTGCGATTCAAGTCAAAATAATCGTTCACAAATGCAGATGAAGATGGTCTGAGAGTCTCTTATTTTAGTTAAAACGTATCACGTTTCGTCATAACTTATTTCAAGATTTCTTCCTCTACTTTAAAAAATAGAAATCGTTATTACGAAAAGTCATACGGTAGGCTAAAATCACGAATAACACGACCAGGACATTTTGAACTCAAATAACAAAACAAAATAAATGTGGAATATAATAAAAATACGCCTAATCAAATAGAAACCTTGTAGAGAATATCGTTTTAAAATATAACGATAGAAATGTGAACGATCCGGCAACAGTGGCAAGTCTCTTAAACCAACAATTTTCGAGAATTGCTGCCGATATCACTACGATATGTCGCTTGATGTGCAGCACTGCTTGATGCGGTCGGATTGCGACATCTTGCGGCAGGTCTGAGAATGACTCAAAAAGTCTTGCCGAATTCCATCTTTAAGATACTACCTTCAGCCGCCACGTTAGAAAAACGCAAGTCTACAATAAAACCAAAAGCCGATCGGAGGCACTGACCGTTGTCGTTGAGGTCGACGGTGGTGGCCGTGGCGGCGTGCGAGTGGGAGTGGGCGTGGCCGTGGCCGGGCTGCAGCAGCGGGGACGCCAGCTCGCGCTGCAGCTGGATGGTCTCGTGCGTGAGGCTGCGGACGCGCGCCAGCAGCTCCTCATAGCTGGACACGGGCAGGCTCATGGCGGCGCCGCTCGGCGCGACGCTGCAACACACAACCACCACACCCACGCTTAGACACACATCCAACCCTTTACAACACGACGGAATGTCAGGCATGTATCTTACCTGAAATAGGTAGGGGAAAAGGTATTTATTTTTACCTTTGATCCCGGTGAATAAGCTGGTAAGTGATAAACCCTCACTTTTACAGGGGAGCAATAAACAACTTTCTACTGAAGTAAATCTAGGATCAATGATATTCAAACGAAGGTGATATTAAAAAGTAACCAACTTAATATCATTAACTGATTTAAGCATTAGTTTAATACTCTTTTAGCTCTACTGTAAATATTTAAGTTTTTTTGACTTATAAGCTTATTCACCGGGGTCAAAGATATTATTTAAACATGCCTTATGTATATATGTGAAAAGGGATTTATTCTAGCTAGAACATGGGAGCAAAACGGGATGTAACAATGAAATATAACCATTTAAAAGAATTAATGTAAAAAAATCAATAATTAAAATCATTCATATTATTCGAACCATAAAATTCATATCAGCACTTAAAAGGAAGGAAATTGATTTTGTTTTGTAATCTTGATTACACCAATTTTTTTCCACACTCCGTCTATCAGAAATATTATTTTTCAGTTTCACTGCAGAATATTATTCCCAGTGCCATTTCAAATTACGGTATGATGACTACAAATTTGTTTCATTTGCGACGCTGTCTCTATGAACTGCTATTCTGAACTCTTTTCTTGAAGCCTAGAATGGCAGCAGTGATTTCGCGAATGCCGTAACCATAATTGTTGCATAAAAGCAGATCTAATCGCTTTCCGAGAAATCTCAACACTTCGCCTTTAAAACTTATCGTCAGCACTTGCATTCTATTGAATATCTTTTATCTACCGTTTTAATTTTATGTAGTCATATCATCTAATTTGAATTCTACCAGTAAGCAAAACGAATAGATAAATTTGATTGCAATTCTAAAAATAATACAAGTTGTTTCTCTATGATTCATAAATCTGAATAGAATCACATTTTTTCTTTCAACAAAAGTAGAGATAATGCAAATTTATTTAAACCCGTTTAATTGATGGTAATTATAAATTTCTGCAATAATAAAAAAATATAGTTAATTAAAAATTTACCTTACTTTTCAGAAGCACCGATTTCGAGATGAACGTTTGGAGAAATGACACAATGAGACCACTCATCATCAGAGAGGGGGGTGAGAGGAAACATTTAAGACGCGGAAGTGCGCAGACACAGACTGTCGTGAGAGTGTTCGAACACTTTTCAAACAGAATTTCGTTTCATTTCGTCCAACAAATACTAAATTTCAGATAACTTTCCTAAAATTGCGCTTGTTGTGCAAGATGAATACAGACTTTCGTCGGTTCTTTACCTCTTCGAATTAGCTTACTGCGAAAAAGATAAGTTTAAGTAGCATTTATGTGAGATATTTAAAGAATTTATTCTAACACGATTTGCAGTGAGTACACTGAGATTATCAATTCTATTTCTCGGATACATTCAGATTAAATCTGAATATTTCATTACACATTCAACGTTGGAACCACGAATGAGAAACTGAGTCCCGGTATAGAACCGCTTTCACGTGCAGAAAAAAACTCTATATGAACAGACACCTCATGGTGGAAATAATCCACATATTTCCACCATCAAACGCCTTATGAGGGAAGAACACGTGAAGGGCCATGCCTCCGAGTAACTACCCGATCGAGCTCGGGCGCAGAGATGCCATATTGGACGGATTTCCGCCAATTGGGCGAAAAAAAAAAAAAAAATCATTTCGCGGAATTCCGCCCAATAGGGGGGGGGGTAATTCGCCCCTTTCTGGAGGAAATTTCGGCGTTTTTTCTCATCACTTTCATTGAGGGGACATCCCCCCCCCCCTCGCGACGACGGCTCCTCCTGCTGTATAGGGTAGAGAATGTTTATCACGATCAGTGAAGCATCGAGGTGGCTTGCCGCCTATCTTCCGGGCACTCCGCGAGCAACAGGCGAAAGAAGGAAGTAGCAGATCAGTTCACTCTTTTTTTTTTCTAGAAAGAACTTCTCTGTCGACGGAACACAGCCCGAAGTTCCGTTATTGTTGTATTCCCCAGCGACTGTTAAACGCGAAGATTCCTATCGAGACGGCTGACTTTTTCTTCTCATCAACTTCGCTTCTTCGCGAAATTTTTGTCCCTTGGTGGCGGATTTTTCTCGCGGCGGGTCTGGCAACCCTGCTCGGACGACCTCGAGAGCCACTAGCTTCTCTGGAGAGGCCCTTGGAGGGGCGTCGCGCGCACGGAGCCTCGACGGCGACAAATCTCCAGGGTGCGCGAGGGCGATGAGCGTCGACAGGGGGGCGTGGCCCGGCGAGAGGGACGAGGAGGACCAGGGGGCCCGGCGAGGCGAGGGATGAAGATGTGCACGCGCAGGGGAGGGGAGGGAGTGGAGCAGCAGCGGAGGGAGGAAGAAGGGAAGAGGGCACGTGCGCTGGCGATGTGCACAGAGCGTTTACGAAATTTGTGTCCATTAGCTCTCCCTTGGCGAAATTTGTCGGCAGCGGGGATCCGTATATCGCGTTTACGACGCACTGCGCGCGCCGTGCGTCTGGTTCCCCTGTGAGCCAGAGTGGTGCTGGTGGTGGATGCAACACAAATGGAAAGCAGTGGCAAAATCACCCCATCCGTTTGCTCGGTCTGCTCAGACTTCATATAGCATCGTAGGCTCTCACAGCCGGAGTCAATATAAGAGAAATTTTCCGGGTTGGTAGGCCGTGATCTAGTTGGCATTGAAGGGTTTCGTCTACGGTTGACACCTGCAGTGGCATCAGGGTTGCGGGCGCAGTATTCGGGGCGGCGGTCAGTCGCCGTCCACCGTAGTCGTGGACGAAACGTTTGGCCCGTCAATGCCAACTAGACCACGGCCTACCAGGCCGGAAAATTTCTCTAATATGCGCTCACTTCGTAAGTACCATCTCCGCAGTTGACTCCCAACACAATTCGACCCCACACTTTCTTCTCTTTCATCCTCGCGCAGAATTGCCTAGACCGCGGGTGGAAACTGTAACATCACCGCGACGAGGACTTTATCTGTGCTCATCACCTTTACCTTCCGCGTTCTCCCCCAACCCCATCATCGTTGCCGCTATACACCACCACCATTCAATCTCCTCCTCCATTACATTAATTGTGCATCACGTCCGTTACCAACACACGCTTATGGTGGCTGCCGTCCCCATCTGAAAGAACCGTTTATACCTGTAGACGATTTTAATGACAATCTAAAATTGAAATTTTAAGCATCAGCGAAGACCGCATCGCTCTGCCGCATTGATTCTACTGCTAGCCTTGTGGGCTGGAGCGCCAAATGTTAACGCCTCGAAGTGTCGGTCCATTGCTTGTAGATGGAGGTTACGATGAGTTTTCACGAGTGTGAAAGTGTTTTAGTGATATACATTTTTCATAGATCGTCATTAAACTATAATTGAAAGAACTGGTACAAATCATGTCGAAAAGCATATGAGAATATGTATTTGGTGAATCAAGTCAAACGGAGAGGCCATACATAATTTTAAAAAAGCCGCTTTGTTTACTTTCATCTGGATTTTAATGAAATTCGCAAAAGACTAATTTTTAATTAAAGAATTATTGAAGTATTTCTTAAAAGGAAAGTTTTAAAGCACATTTCTCTTGCATTTTTGATACATTCATTGATATCTTCCGAACATTCTCTAGTCTGCGGAAAGCTAAGAATAATAAAGAGTAGAAAGGCTCAAGCATAAGTTTACCAACGTTTATGAATTAAACGTGAATCATTATATTCATCGACAACGTCCCCGAATTTACTTTGGTGGCATTGGTGTCCAAAAAAATCGCTCAAATTACTTTCTCGCAACTGTGCCTCGCAACACAACTGTTTCTGGTCCACAGACTACTTCCGCAGCTTGTCAGCGCCGCTGTCAGCTATTCCCACTCCCACCCCCGCACCCGTGTCTCTGCCCCCCCCCCGCGCTGCTCCCTCGACGCTTTGCGCGCGTGCCAATGAAAACGTTCTTTCTGAAATATTTACTCTGCGAAGATAAATGCTACATGCTTCGTCCTGTTCCCTGCAAGATGTGACGCGTGTTCATCCCAAGACTCGGAGGGGAATTACGTCACGTCCTGCATTTCAGCGAAAATGCAGAGGGTGACTGGAAGAGTGGAGAAAGACCTGCCACATTCTTTGAAGACTGAATAATGCGTAATCGAGAGACCTATCCGTATGGTTACAAGATGAACTTTTATGAAATGCAAATTATCAAAAAGCAGTTGTATACATGAGCAATTTGTAGCTTCTGTCGACGTACAAAAGTAGCACCCAATAACTATAACTTGCCAGTACGCGAAAATAATAAAGGGCATTGAAAATACTACTATGCACATTTTACTTAATTCTACACAGATTCTATTGCACAGCAACATAATTATTGTCATCGGTGATCTTTTTATCCGTACCTACAGAGGCTCACAAAAATATTGGAACGGACAGTAAACTGAGTATGTTTGCAGCATTGCATCTAGACTAAAGGAAAGTGGTGAATTAAATTATTACTATTTTATAAAAGGGGTTCCTACAATTTGAACATGCTGTGAATTAAACCATAATGTCGTTAAATGAAGACGAAATTAATTTTTTGCTAATTATCATTCGAATTTTGGTTCAACAAAAATATTGGAACGGACGGTTGCCCGTCAATCATGACGTATCTTCAGAGGGCAAGGAGTTGACCTGCGTCAACCGTCAAAAGTCTGGGGAGCCGTTAAAAGTCTCGCTTCACTTAGAGTGTTTCTAGCGAGTGAAACAGTTGCAACGAAAAGTGCAATGGGGCGTCGAGGCAAGAACACGACCTTCAACCAACGTCAGCTGGTGGTTTATCACTACGCTAAAGGGAAAAGTTGCCAGCGTATTGCATCTTTGCTACAAATGAAGAAGACTACAGTGTGGAATATAATTAAAAGATACAGAGATGAGGATAGAATTAATTTACGGCGGCAATCTGGACGTCCCAAAATCCTGTCAGAACGAGATGAAAACTGTATTGTCAGAGAGGTGAAGAAAAACCCCCGAATAAGTGCTCCAAAAATTGCTGTACAGGTTGAAGAACACGTGAAGAAAAAAGTACACCCTGAAACAATTAGACGAGTGCTAAGGAGAGCTGATTTTCATGGACGTGTGGCAAGGAGAAAACCTTTTATTAGCAAAACAAACAGAAACAAAAGACTTGTATTCGCTAAAGAGCATTTTGACAAGGACGAAATGTGGTGGAATAGAGTAATCTTTTGTGACGAGAGTAAATTTAACATTTATGGCTCTGATGGTAGAGAAATGGTGTGGCGTCGACTGAATGCAGAGCTGCAGGAAAATAATTTGCAGACAACTGTGAAACACTGGTGGTAGTGTTTTGGTCTGGGACTGTATGTCTGCAAATGGAGGCGGAAAACTGGTCTTCATTGAAGAGACTATGGACAGATTTGCTTATTTAAATATTCTAAAACAAAATTTGAAAGTTAGTGCAGAACTTTTGGGTATTTCGAACAATTTTATGTTGTACCAGGACAACGATCCCAAACATACAGCCCATATTGTGCAGTTGTGGCTGCTTTACAACTGTCCCAAAGTACTCCATCCTCCTCCACAATCACCAGATATTAACCCCATAGAGCATGTATGGGATAAGTTAGAGAAAGAAGTTCAAAAAACGCCCATAAGATCCAAGGCACATCTCAGGCAGAGGCTGGAAGAAGAATGGAGCAAATTAACGACGTGCTTCACAAAAAAACTCGTACAAAGTGTACCCAAAAGGTTAAGTGAAGTAATTAAAAGAAAGGGAAGAGCTACTAAATATTAATTTCAAAGTGCATTACTAATTTTATGGAAATTAAGGTTGTGTTTGGTATATCGTTCCAAAACTTTTGTGGAGTAACAAATGTTACTACTTTTTTGATTTTACAAGAAAAATTAATTTTTTTTATTTATTAAAAAGTATTTTATGGCATTTTGTGATTTAAACTTAATGTGATGTTATATAATAATTCTGTTCATATTTTTCTTTTTTGGTAAACATAAATATACTTTATTCTGAAAAACACTTCGTTCCAAAACTTTTGTGAGCCTCAGTACACACGTTTTAAAACTTCATCTGTACTTACATTACCTTATCAATTGTTTACCAATTAATCTTTACAATTTGAGGCATGTGTTAGATGACATATTACTTCAGAAAAATATCTATATTAGTGGGCGTTGCATTGTGTTTGTTTGCAGGAAATATTTGCATATGATAGGTACTGAACTTACTGCGGAAAAATTTTAGAAGCTGACAAAGCCATGAAAACATTACTTCCCAGAAAAAGTAAAGACAGGTATGACAGAGAATTCAACATGTATAAATATTGGGAGAAAAAAAAACTACTCATTCTGACACAGTTTTGTTATAGCGTACGTTTTAGAACTGGTAAACTACTGACGTTTACATTTTTTACATTCGTAATTCTAAGACCAAATGTTATACACGTAAACATTTAATTTATTCACGTTAAATAGTTTATGTTGTTCCATAAGTCAGCTAGCTTAACGTTTACTTTCCCAATTTAGCTTTATTCATTCTTTGTTTATATGTAGTTGTAGGTACGTAATATGTGGTGTACAATTTTATTCATGTTTCATGGCCAATACCTTGGCTACGTCTGTGTTAAAGTTTCTTAATTAAACGATTTGGCTCATTTTCTGAATTCGGATTGGTAGGTGTGTATTTTTAATTGCACGGTGGAATTTTAATTGCACGCTTGCTATTAACAGAGATAATCAATGATTTTTCATGGAATTAATGAGCATATTTGGTTAACTAAACGAAAACTATATATATAACTAATTATATATATATATATATATATATATATATATATATATATATATATTTAAATGACGGATTCTTTCGTTTTTGTTTTGTGTTTTTTATTAAATCGTTCAGTTATTTGTCATTTATAGCGATAATGTGAAATAAATAAACATGTTTCTATAAAATAATTCACATATGGGGAGTCAGTTCTTTTAATAACTATTTTTGTTTATTAAACTTCTTAACCTGGACGCAGGAAGTTAATTCAATTATGGCACTCTTAAGTAAACAGATTACAAAATGATAATTTCGATTCAAAATTTATAATTTCACTCTCAGTTGACACTTGAAATCTGACTGATGTATTATTTGATTTTAAAGGTTCTTCCCCTAGTGCAGGAAATGAGAATTAATAGAGCGACATTTGGAGAAATAATTAACAAATTCAAATTTCAAAAGACTGATTGCCAGGAATCCTAGAGACGTATTGCCACTTCGGAGGCATTTCTACAATCCTTACTTTTAAATCTCACGCTAGTTGCTCTGAACACAATGCTCGCGAAGCTAGTTCGCTCGCTCGAGACCTTGACATGTTTGATTTACGGGGACGAGTCGAAAGGCGGTGAAAGCCGGTTGAGGAATGAAGAATTACAGGGTATCGCCAGACGCACACCTTACTTAGACACAGTTCCTACATGCTCCCGGAATTCAGAAGGAAATCACGGAATCCACAAGGCTGTCACTTCGAAAGTAACCTATTTGAATGGGGACGAATGACGAAAGGGTGACACACGGGGGGATGGCAAACATTGATTTTGTGTGAATAAACATGCATTCATTTCAAAATTGGCTGAGTATTATTTCATTAAAATCCGTCCGTCTCCCGTGTGGCACCCTATACTACAACTGTTCGACTATTTTGATATTTAATAATATATTTTCCTACAATTTCTGCTAAACAAATACATTTTCAAGAATTAAAAGAGTAGCGGTTTTGATGGCTTCCAGCAAACGCAGCTCTTCGTGCTGTTGGAATGAGCTCTTCAACTTGTCGTTGCGCCGCCCCGGCGCAGGGGAGGGGGTCGGTCTCCCGAGGGGGCGCGTGTGGGGGCGAAGGCAGCGACGCGACTCGAGGGCCCCTCTTTGCCGGGGCGCGGCGGGGGCGGGGGCGGGGCAGCGCGGTGCGTCGGAATCGCCTCGGAGGAAATCAAGGGGGAGGGGCGCTCGCTCGGGGCGCGCGCAAACCGAGGGGCCGCGAGCCTGTAATTGCGAGCGAAATAGAGCGGGGAAGCAGCGGGGGGAGAGGTCGGGGAGACCCGAGCGCCTCCGCACGCGCAGGATCTCACGGGCGGAAGATCGCGCCCCTCCCTTGCACACGACAACGGTTAGATAATACAGCAACGGTGAGCACTTAAATACGTGTGACCTGGTTGGATTATTAAGGAGTTTTGAAATTTATTTTTAAAACCGTATTTACCTAGCCAAACGAATTGGGGAAAAATCTACTTTATAATCTAATGAAAAGTACGTGTGTGCACATTGCACATCATGCTCTGTGTCAATGTAACTAAGGTCCAATATTACTAATTTTCAATGAAAATGGCGTGCTTTTATAACTAGTTTCCTGACCCTAAATATAGAACATACCCAAAATGTAACTGCACAATTTAAGAAATTATTGGTTATGAGGGTCCGGAAAGTAATGCCTGTGCAATGTAATGTGCATTGCACTCCCAAGATTATCTACATCACTTGTGAAATTATATATTTCATATTCTCCGTCTTGCAAGATTTTTTTTTCACAAGGGAGAAAAACCGTTTCTGTAAACGATTTAGAAAACATCATCCCTGGCTAATTTACCTTCTACTGTATAAATACGCATCAGCAATTAAAAGCAAATTCTGGAGTG